>JAKOGI010002780.1:17500-86513 GCA_029747015.1 Carnegiea gigantea
TTTAACGTGCTATAACTTTCCTTCTCATCTCATACACTTTAAATCAGACAGACTTGCTATGGATAAGAATGATGCCACACAAGATTAGAATCCACGTTCAACCATGCTTAAGAATCGTTCATAAAGCATTCATTGAAAGCTTTCTTTTACTACATGGGCTAAGAATCCATATTCAAACATGCTTGTGGATCATTTTATAACTCATTCATTAAAAACTTTCTTTCTTTCGTAGAAAACGTTTTCTTAGTCTTCAAAGGAAGTTTCATTTCGTTTGGTCGTATAACGACCCTTATAAGCTTTCCATACATCATTCCATATAGCCTTTTGGGCTCATAAAAAGAACTTCCTTTCCTTTGTAATCGTTTAAAAATGGCAAAGAGCCAATTGCTTTTCTTAACTTAGTACAAAAGTACTTCTGGCATAAGATCATTACAGGGTGCTGATTGGGTGAGAACTATTCTCGACCCCATAGTGAGACCTAACGCTCACGCTTAAGCTCTTACTCCCGGGATGGCTACATATAACATATCGGACCATTACATTAGCCCTTGTCAGGGCCTCTAGGGTTTATCCGGACTTATCCCCTAGGTTAACATTACATCATATCATATTGTCCGCAGCACATTATCTTAGCCACTTAAAGCGTATCGGCCATAACGGCTAGTAATTTTCCGTTTCAAACAATAAAATCATTCAACGTATAATTCCCATCTCCCTTTTTGTTAAAAACGTTTTAGGGATTCCTCCCAAACACTATTTAAATAGCTAAAATAGGCCATAGCTCGTTACTAGACATGGCTATTATTCATTTAAAACACATGAAAAGTCATTTGCTAAAACATCACCCTTCCACACACATGTTACATTTTAAACATACAAGGAAAAGGGAAAATACACATATCACATTTAAACACTTCGTAATCATTTCAACACAATGAGCCACACATGGCCTCGCAATCCACACGATTGCGATAATTTCACAACCCGAACTCCCTCCTCACAAGCACCGTACCACAAGACCTCGAACGCTCATGATTCTTTCCTCAAACCATCCAACTACCAACTCAATTCATCGATTCATTAATCACAACCTATTATCATATTAGCTTATGTAAAAAGGGAGCAAGGTTTAGGCTCTTACCTGAGCAACCAGCATCATTCAGCGAAGCGTTACAATAAGCGTGCATATAGCCACATTTATTCATAAATCGACAACACTTTATTCAATAAATCAAACATAATTTGATTGTGAACATATACGATACATTTCGAAGCAACTTTCCTAAGCATGAATGTACAGAGAACAGAGGTTCGAGTGAAGACTAAGCATATTTCAGTAGCTTCGAATTTAATTCGTTTACATGCATTAGCTAGTTTAACTCGAATCGAAGCTAAACTCATTTATATAACTTCGAGATTAATTCCTTTAACATGCATTAGCTAATCCACTTGATTCGAAGCTAAACACATTTCATTAACCTCAAAATTAGCTCATTTGCACGCATCGGTTAATCAATTCGAATGGAAGCTAAACACGTTAAAAGGACTTCGATTTTAACCCTTTTTCATATATTAGCTAAATAACTTGAATAGAACCTAAGCATGTTAACACAACTTCGATTTTAATTCTCTTTCGCACGTTATCTCATTAACTTGAGTCGACGCTAAACATGTTAATATAACTTCGTTTTTAATTCTTTTTCATGCATCAACTAATTAACCTGAATCGATGCTAAACACGTAAAATTAACTTCGAATTAGCATCTCAAGCATGAATTACATTCATTGTTTCGAATCGACGCTAAACACATTTAAATTACTTCGAATTAACATCTTAAGCATGAATTACATTCATTGTTTCGAATCGACGCTAAACACATTTAAATTACTTCAAATTAACAACTCAGGCATGATTCACGTTTATTGGTTCAAATTGAAGCTAAACGCACATAATTTGCATCAATTTACAATCTCAGGCATCCATTAACTACATGCATTCGAATTAGCGCTAAACACGTATAATTCACTTCGAATCACAATCTTAGGCATCCATTAACTACATGAATCGAACCTACGCAGGTATAGCTCACTTCTTGCCATTTCCAACGCATTTAACAAATCCTAACTTGACATGCAACATCAATCTGCTGAAAACATTTTCGAAATTAGTAATAGCTTAGGAGGCAAGAACACCCACCTGGACTCCAAGTTAGAGGACTCGTTCGAAGGCACTAGGCTCGACCTGAGGTACTTGAAAACTCCCATCTTTGACTCCTTTTCTCACTGACCACACGAATAAACCCCATAACACGCCTAAACCCGCGCAATTCGAACCCTAATTTTACTCAAACACTCACTCACTGACTCGGTTGAGGAGAATGCTCGAAGCTACGAATTCACTCGCGAATTGCAGAGGAATTGACACAACTAAAAGCTAGATGACATGGCCTTGCTTCGACCTGTGTCTGGGCTTCAAACCGCCGACCAAACTCACCTAAACCGTGGTGGTTCTTCCCCGTTTCTGCTCAAATTTCGCACTAGACGTTCGTTTGTTGGTGGGGACGCTTGAATTAGGGGAATTTCGAATTGGGTTGAGGCAAAATCAAGGGTTTCTCGAGCTTCCTTGGTGGCGTCCATGGTGGGGGAGGAGAAGAGGAAGAAGAGCAGGGAAGAGAGAGAGAAGCATCGGCTTCCTCCTCACAACCGGGTAGAAGGGGAAAATAAAAGGGGTTAGGTGAATTTACAAAAATACCCCTCCTTCCTTTCTTTTGTTCTAGGTTGTTCAATAAAATGGCACCGCTAGTCTGATTTCATACTTGACCATCTGGCCCCGAATCGATAATACGACCTTCTATCGACTATTTGTTCCCAAGTACGTCAAGGTTCGATTTAAATAAACCACAAAACTAATTCTAAGGTTGAAAACCTAATCGTTTTCAGGAAACGACTAAGTAAATCGAATAACGACTAAATTAAACTATCGATATAACTTAAAGGCATAAATGGCACGAATTGACTTTGAAATCAATAATAGCAATAATAATCTCGTCTTTAATGAAATTATAGCTCCCAAAAGCACATTGACAATAATTTAACTCATATAGTTGCTAAAAATACGAATTTAGATCGTAAAAAGGAAATTTAGTTAGCTTAACGGAAAACAAAAAATGCAGGGTCTTACACTCTTCCCCCCTTAAAAGAATTTCGTCCCCGAAATTCCAAATCTAAATTCGGTCTTTCCTAGAATGCATGCCCACAACTAGGATTTACGCGGTAGGTTATCAAAAAGGTTTCATTTGCAATCACTACTTCCTTTAAATCAAAAGAAAAAGGCATATGGTATCCAGTCTCCTCCTCGCCAATCCTCTTCAAGCGTCTACTCGCTCTATTTAGGCGCCGAGGGCGAATCGCCTTGAAGAGGGGCAACTGAGTTGGCGTGGAAAACCATATTGAGTTTGATTCGAAAATGAAACATAGATTTTTGATATTCTAGACTCAGTTTGCATGGCAGGCAACAACTCCCTGCGTATGCACCTACAAGTGAGCATCTAAAGGTGTGGCACCTGGGACGATGAGATCGCAAGGTTAAATATGGCAATCTCATTCTAAAGCATGAATTCAGTCACTTGTGGAATCATGATGATCATCAAGGAAATTTTTACAACACATTGGGAATAATAAGAGAGTCACGTAGCACCACATAGCATTACTCGAGCACAATAGTACCGCATGACATCAGCATTTCAGCATTCTCAAGTCTACGAATTTGGAGATAACATGCAATCCGACTAACATACATTCAGCAAGCAATTTACAAAATGAAAACATACATGATTGACATAATCCCGAGTATTCTACCACACTACTTTCTTAGACATGAGGTATATATATATGTCCATGAACGTTATTCAGGTAAATGCAGCTCTACCTTCATTTAGTCATGCATTACATACATCGAGTTCGACTAATCCAACTATAATGCGAGAAATCAGCATTGATGAGCTATGAATGATGATTCCAGAGTCATGGTACGAAACTAGCCACACACATCAAGTCGATCTAACTAATACAGCCACAGGTTCAATTAAACTCAAGCCAAGCAATTACAAAAACTCACTTTGTTGGCATTTGATCATAAACACATCGATGGTTCCATACAACGATCCTATCTATATGTACTCTTATGGTCTTACACAGCACATGACATCAAACAGATCTTTAAGGCATGTGGACCTACATGTTGTCACATAGAAAGAACACCTAGGCATGTAGGTATGCGTACAATCCTCTTTTTGTAGTCTATGGTCAACGGCATGCTCTAAACCCCATCCAATTTAGGAAAGATTGGTGTTGAGCGGCTAGAATTGTGTGGGTATGGTTGACGTCCATGGCCTCATAGGCACACGTTGAGGTCTTAGTGTCTTACGAGGTACATCTATCTTATAGGGGATCATAGGAGTCTTATTGTAGGTCGCTAGCCTTAGGAGGGATCGTCTACGACGTACAATTCCAAAGTCTGCTAGGTTCTTTCTCCCTTGAGCTTTCTGGGTATATTAGGGTTTGTTCGGGCCAAAACATCTCACCCCATTCATGAATAGTAATTCGTATGATAGGAAGCAAGTAATGCACGATTTAGGCAACAATTACAAAGAAGGAGAACGGTAGGTACACTTTTACGGAATGTACCATCAGCACATAAATTTTCACACATGCATACGAAAATATCCTTTAATTTCACTCAGGCAAATCAAAAGTCACATCAGCAATGTACCATTTAGCAGGATTATCAATCATGGCAGCCAATTTCCAATCATTCCTTTTCCAGCTCAATACGAAGGATTCTATCAACATACACGTCTACCACATACGCATTTACGAGCAACATTTGATAAACATAAGAGCGCGCATTAGTGAACCTAGACTACCTCATCATTACTAACGAAAAGCTAATTCTTCGGTGTAAGAAAAACTCGGCTCGATAGTCAAAACGACATTAACATTTCAAAATCTTAAGTTCCAAAAGATTATAATAATAATAATAATAATAATAATAATAATAATAAAATAGCTCATCTATTTCGAATCTCTTTGTTTTCAATAAAAGAACGGTTAACTGCTTCTAGCTCCCTCCCTACCAACCTTTGAGTACATCTGCTCACTCCATTATGGGGCCCGAGAAGCAAATCGTACTTTAGGGGCAAAGACGAGCTTAAAGAAAGGTCTTTCAATCGTCCGACTTTAAATCGACGTGCTTGAACTATTGATCCTCTTATCAGAACGCACGAAGAAAACGTTTGTCATTCAAAACATCATTTAGCTCACACAAGAACATGGAAGTGAATTGGGTTCACGTCCTAACACACAGCTCACATTTTATTCGTTCGGTTTACCCGGATCGCATAAAAGTCAATCAATGAAATCAATTAACACATTAGGAACATATTGCACCAATGAAGTTCTCACAATGTCACTTGAAGGCGTAGGGAGAGCTATTTGACTCCTACACTAACGCATAACTTGCCGCTTTTACTCAATCGACCTTCTCGAGCCATACGTAAGTCGCAAATGGCCATACTATAGGGCACACATGCATACAGAGTAGGCATACGTCACATAATCACAAAGTGTTCCTAGGTGACTATATGAAATGCAAGACTCAGGTCGCGGCCTATGGTCGCAGGACCTTTGCTCTGATACCATCAATGTAACACCCCCAGCTCCCAGGCCAGAAGCGTTACGCTTTCCTAACTTCTTACGTAATTCCTGGGACAAAGCGGGCAGAATTTCCCCTAAAAACTGACCGTTTCCAGGCTAAAAGCCTTACAATAAGTCCCTGTAAATCAACGAAAGTGCAAAACATTTAAAACATAGCTCAACGGCCACACGCCGGAGTTCATAACTCAACGAGCCACTTGCTCGGAGTACACCAACCAGATTGATTCATGAATAAAGAAGAAATGGAAGATACAACTCAATGGTTAACAAAACCGGAGAATTAAGATTTACATCTCAAAACATAGCTAAATTAAACCAAGAAGACATCTAACTAACTTGATGGTTGGCTCAGACGGCCATACAGAGCGACCTTTTATACCATATGCATTACGTGAACTAGAATAATTGTTTACAGACCTTTATAAACTAAGAATACATTAGATGACTTCATTAAACACATAGGATCCCTTCAAATCAGCACGTACGATGCCTTGTAAGCAACAATAGGTTCCTTCTGGACTTATCTGACTCAACTTCTTCCTGTCAGAAGGAAAACCTGGGGAAAAGGGGGAAAGAGTAGTGGGATGAGCAACCACACGCTCAGTGAGTATCCCCCAACCCCCTTAAAACCAAAACCGTTGCAGGTAATACTATCTTTACTAGTCACATATCACGTTTTCGTACTTTACTATTATAATAGATGTTCATTGAATCTTCATGGGAGGATCACTAAACATAACTTCACTTAAGCACTTAAACACGTTTCCAGGATTCTAAATGTTCAAACGTCTTTACTAACAGGCAGATGAACACTTAGATAGGCGAGGAGGCTAAGCATAGAAATATTTCTTTTTCATAATATAACTTCTTAGCGTTCCAGTTTAAACTACGCATGAAACCTCAATCACATGATGTGTATATAAGGTTATCCCTTTTCATAAATACACTTTTCTTGGCATTTCATTCATATAATATACATATCACACACATAAACACATATCAAGCATTCAAGTACCTTTAAACATCATATTAAGCTATATGACACCTTCGCATGCTATTCGTATATCAACGTTCATTTTTTTTTAAGGAAGAGACGCCTTCATTCATGGAATTTTTAACGTGCTATAACTTTCTTTCTCATCTCATACACTTTAGATCAGATAAATTTGCTATGGATAAGAATGATGCCACATAAGATTAGAATCCACGTTCAACCATGCATAAGAATCATTCATAAAGCATCCATTGAAAGCTTTCTTTTAATGCATGGGCTAAGAATCCACATTCAAACATGCTTGTGGATCATTTCATAATTCATTCATTGAAAGCTTTCTTTCTTTCGTTGAAAACGTTTTCTTAGTCTTCAAAGGAAGTTACATTTCGTTTGGTCGTGTAACGACCCTTATAAGCTTTTCATATATCATTCCATATAGCCTTTTGGGCCCATAAAAAGAACTTCCTTACCTTTTTAATCGTTTAAAATGGCAAAGGGCCAATTGCTTTTCTTAACCTAGTACGAAAGTACTTCTGGCATAAGATCATTACAGGGTGCTGATTGGGTGAGAACTATTCTCGACCCCATAGTGAGACCTAACGCTCACGCTTAAGCTCTTAATCCCGGGATGGCTACATATAACATATCGGACCATTACATTAGCCCTCGTCAGGGCCTCTAGGGTTTATCCGGACTTATCCCCTAGGTTAATATTACATTATATCATATTGTCCGCAGCACATTATCTTAGCCACTTAAAGCGTATCGGCCATAACGGCTAGTAATTTTCCGTTTCAAACAATAAAATCATTCAACGTATAATTCCCATCTCCCTTTTGTTAAAAACATTTTAGGGATTCCTCCCAAACACTATTTGAATAGCTAAAATAGGCTATAGCTCATTACTAGACATGGCTATTATTCATTTAAAACACATGAAGAGTCATTTGCTAAAACATCACCCTTCCACACACATGTTACATTTTAAACATAAAAGGAAAAAGGGAAATACACAGATCACATTTAAACACTTCGTAATCATTTCAACACAATGAGCCACACATGGCCTCGCAATCCACACGATTGCGGTAATTTCACAACCCGAACTCCCTCCTCACAAGCACCGTACCACAAGACATCAAACGCTCATGATTCTTTCCTCAAACCATCCAACTACCAACTCAATTCATCGATTCATTAATCACAACCTATTATCATATTAGCTTATGCAAAAAGGGAGCAAGGTTTTGGCTCTTACCTGAGCAACCATCATCATTCAGCGAAGCGTTACAATAAGCGTGCATATAGCCACATTTATTCATAAATCGACAACACTTTATTCAATAAATCAAACATAATTTGATTGTGAACATATACGATACATTTCGAAGCAACTTTCCTAAGCATGAATGTACAGAGAACAGAGGTTCGAGGGAAGACTAAGCATATTTCAATAGCTTCGAATTTAATTCGTTTACATGCAATAGCTAGTTTAACTCGAATCGAAGCTAAACACATTTATATAACTTCGAGATTAATTCCTTTAACATGCATTAGCTAATCCACTTGATTCGAAGATAAACGCATTTCATTAACCTCAAAATTAGCTCATTTGCACGCATCGGTTAATCAATTCGAATGGAAGCTAAACACGTTAAAAGGACTTCGATTTTAACCCTTTTTCATATATTAGCTAAATAACTTGCATAGAACCTAAGCATGTTAACACAACTTCGATTTTAATTCTCCTTCGCAAGTTATCTCATTAACTTGAGTCGACGCTAAACATGTTAATATAACTTCGTTTTTAATTCTTTTTCATGCATCAACTAATTAACCTGAATCGATGCTAAACACGTAAAATTAACTTCGAATTAGCATCTCAAGCATGAATTACATTCATTGTTTCGAATCGACGCTAAACACATTTAAATTACTTCGAATTAACATCTTAAGCATGAATTACATTCATTGTTTCGAATCGATGCTAAACACATTTAAATTACTTCAAATTAACAACTCAGGCATGATTCACGTTTATTGGTTCGAATTGAAGCTAAACGCACATAATTTGCATCAATTTACAATCTCAGGCATCCATTAACTGCATGCATTCGAATTAACGCTAAACACGTATAATTCACTTCGAATCACAATCTTAGGCATCCATTAACTACATGAATAAAACCTAAGCAGGTATAGCTCACTTCTTTCCATTTCTAACGCATTTAACAAATCCTAACTTGACATGCAACATCAATCTGCTGAAAACATTTTCGAAATTAGTAATAGCTTAGGAGGCAAGAACACCCACCTGGACTCCAAGTTAGAGGACTCGTTCGAAGGCACTAGGCTTGACCTGAGGTACTTGAAAACTCCCATCTTTGACTCCTTTTCTCACTGACCACACGAACAAATCCCATAACACGCCTAAACCCGCGCAATTCGAACCCTAATTTCACCCAAATACTCACTCACTGACTCGGTTGAGGAGAATGCTCGAAGCTACGAATTCACTCGCGAATTGCAGAGGAATTGACACAACTAAAAGCTAAATGACATGGCCTTGCTTCAACCTGTGTCTGGGCTTCAAACCGCCGACCAAACTCACCTAAACTGTGGTGGTTCTTCCCCGTTTCTGCTCAAATTTCGCACTAGACGTTCGTTTGTTGGTGGGGACGCTTGAATTAGGGGAATTTCGAATTGGGTTGAGGCAAAATCAAGGGTTTCTCGAGCTTCCTTGGTGGCGTCCATGGTGGGGGAGGAGAAGAGGAAGAAGAGCAGGGAAGAGAGAGAGATGCATCGGCTTCCTCCTCACAACCGGGTAGAAGGGGAAAATAAAAGGGGTCAGGTGAATTTACAAAAATACCCCTCATTCCTTTCTTTTGTTCTAGGTTGTTCAATAAAATGGCACCGCTAGTCTGATTTCATACTTGACCATCTGGCCCCGAATCGATAATACGACCTTTTATCGACTATTTGTTCCCAAGTACGTCAAGGTTCGATTTAAATAAACCACAAACTAATTCTAAGGTTGAAAACCTAATCGTTTTCAGGAAACGACTAAATAAATCGAATAACGACTAAATTAAACTATCGATATAATTTAAAGGCATAAATGGCACGAATTGACTTTAAAATCAATAATAGCAATAATAAACCCCTTTTTAATAAAATTATAGCTCCCAAAAGCACATTGACAATAATTTAACTCATATAGTTGCTAAAAATACGAATTTAGATCGTAAAAAGGAAATTTAGTTAGCTTAACGGAAAACAAAAAATGCGGGGTCTTACACTCTTTCCCCCTTAAAAGAATTTCGTCCCCGAAATTCCAAATCTAAGTTCGGTCTTTCCTAGAATGCATGCCCACAACTAGGATTTACGCGGTAGGTTATCAAAAAGGTTTCATTTGCAATCACTACTTCCTTTAAATCAAAAGAAAAAGGCATATGGTATCTAGTCTCCTCCTCGCCAATCCTCTTCAAGTGTCTACTCGCTCTATTTAGGCGCCGAGGGCAAATCGCCTTGAAGAGGGGCAACTGAGTTGGCGTGGAAAACCATATCGAGTTTGATTCGAAAATGAAACATAGATTTTTGATATTCTAGACTCAGTTTGCATGGCAGGCAACAACTCTCTGCGTATGCACCTACAAGTGAGCGTCTAAAGGTGTGGCACCTGGGACGATGAGATCGCAAGGTTAAATATGGCAGTCTCATTCTAAAGCATGAATTCAGTCACTTGTGGAATCACGATGATCATCAAGGAAATTTTTACAACACATTGGGAATAATAAGAGAGTCACGTAGCACCACATAGCATTACTCGAGCACAATAGTACCGCATGGCATCAGCATTTCAGCATTCTCAAGTCTACGAATTTGGAGATAACATGCAACCGACTAACATACATTCAGCAAGCAATTTACAAAATGAAAACATATATGATTGACATGATCCCGAGTATTCTACCACACTACTTTCTTAGACATGAGGTATATATATATATGTCCATGAACGTTATTCAGGTAAATGCAGCTCTATCTTCATTTAGTCATGCATTACATACATCGAGTTCGACTAATCCAACTATAATGTGAGAAACCAGCATTGATGTGAATGATGATTCCAGAGTCATGGTACGAAACTAGCCACACATATCAAGTCGTTCTAACTAATACAGCCACAGGTTCAATTAAATTCAAACCAAGCAATTACAAAAACTCACTTTGTCGGCATTTGATCACAAACAAGTCGATGGTTCCATACAACGATCCTATTTATATATATTCTTATGGTCTTACACAGCACATGACATCATAACAAATCTTTAAGGCATGTGGACCCATATGTTGTCACATAGAACACCTAGGCACGTGGGTATGCGTGCAATCCTCCTTTTACAGTCTATGGTCAACGGCATGCTCTAAACCCCATCCAATTTAGGAAAGATTGGTGTTGAGCGGCTAGAATTGTGTGGGTATGGTTGACGTCCATGGCCTCATAGGCACACGTTGAGGTCTTAGTGTCTTACGAGGTACATCTATCTTATAGGGGATCATAGGAGTCTTATTGTAGGTCGCTAGCTTTAGGAGGGATCGTCTACGACGTACAATTCCAAAGTCTGCTAGGTTCTTTCTCCCTTGAGCTTTCTGGGTATATTAGGGTTTGTTCGGGCCAAAACATCTCACCCCATTCATGAATAGTAATTCGTATGATAGGAAGCAAGTAATGCACGATTTAGGCAACAATTACAAAGAAGGAGAACGGTAGGTACACTTTTACGCAATGTACCATCAGCACATAAATTTTCACACATGCATACGAAAATATCCTTTAATTTCACTCAGGCAAATCAAAAGTCACATCAGCAATGTACCATTTAGTAGGATTATCAATCATGGCAGCCAATTCCCAATCATTCCTTTTCCAGCTCAATACGAAGGATTCTATCAACATACACGTCTACCACATACGCATTTACAAGCAACATTTGATAAACATAAGGGCGCGCATTAGTGAACCTAGACTACCTCATCATTACTAACGAAAAGCTAATTATTCGGTGTAAGAAAAACTCGGCTCGATAGTCAAAACGACATTAACATCTCAAAATCTTGAGTTCCAAAAGATTTAAAAAAAAATAGCTTATCTATTTCGAATCTCTTTGTTTTCAATAAAAGGACGGTTAACTGCTTCTAGCTCCCTCCCTGCCGACCTTTGAGTACATCTGCTCACTCTATTATGGGGCCCGAGGAGCAAATCGTACTTTACGGGCAAAGACGAGCTTAAAAAAGGTCTTTCAATTGTCCGAGTTTAAATCGACGTGCTTGAACTATTGATCCTCTTGTCAGAACGCACGAAGAAAACGTTTGTCATTCAAAACATAACTTAGCTCACACAAGAACAAGGAACTGAATTGGGTTCACGTCCTAACACACAGCTCACATTTTATTCGTTCGGTTTACCCGGATCGCATAAAAGTCAATCAATGAAATCAATTAACACATTAAGAACACATTGCACCAATGAAGTTCTCACAATGTCACTTGAAGGCGCGGGGAGAGCTATTTGACTCCTACACTAACGCATAACTTGCCGCTTTTACTCAATCGACCTTCTCGAGCCATACGTAAGTCGCAAATGGCCATACTATAGGGCACACGTGCACACAGAGTAGGCATACGTCACATAATCACAAAGTGTTCCTAGGTGACTATATGAAATGCAAGACTCAGGTCACGGCCTATGGTCGCAGGACCTTTGCTCTGATACCATCAATGTAACACCCCCAGCCCCTAGGCCAGAAGCGTTACGTTTTCCTAACTTCTTACTTAAATTCTGGGATGAAACGGACAGAGTTCCCCCTAAAAACTGACCATTTCCAGGCTAAAAGCCTTACATAAGTCCCTGTAAATCAACGGAAGTGCAAAACATTTAAAACATAACTCAACGGCCACACGCCGGAGTTCATAACTCAACGAGCCACTCGCTCGGAGTACGCCAACTAGATTGACTTATGAATAAAGAAGAAATAGAAGATACAACTCAACGGTTAACAAAATCGGAGAATTAAGATTTACATCCCAAAACATAGCTAAATTAAACCAAGAAGACATCTAACTAACTTGATGGTTGGCTCAGACGGCCATACAGAGCGACCTTTGTACCATATGCATTACATGAACTAGAATAATTGTTTACAGACCTTTATAAACTAAGAGTACATTACATGACTTCATTAAACACGTAAGATCCCTTCAAATGAGCACATACAACGCCTTGTAAGCAACAATAGGTTCCTTCTGGACTTATCTGACTCAACTTCTTCCCGTCATAAGGAAAACCTGGGGAAAAGGGGAAAGGGTAGTGGGATGAGCAACCACACGCTCAGTGAGTGTCCCCCAACCCCCCTTAAAAGCAAAACCGTTGCAGGCAATACTATCTTTACTAGTCATATATCACGTTTCCATACTTTACTATCATAATAGATATTCATAGAACCTTTATGGGAGGATCATTAAACATAAACTTCACTTTGACCACTCAGTCATATTTCTAGGTTCCTCAACGACGGAATTCTTTACTAGCAAGCAGTTAGGCACGTGAGTAAGCATCGAAGGCTAAGTATAAGAATCTTTTCTTTTCATAAAATAACTTCCTAACACTCCATTTAAATTATACATGAACCCTCAATCATATGATGTGTATTTAAGGTTATCCTTTTTCATATTTACACTTTTCTTGATATTTCATTCATATAATATACAGATCACACACATAAACATATATCAAGCATTTAAGTACCTTTAAACATCATATTAAGCCATATGACACCCTCGCATGCTATTCGCATATCAACGTTCATTCTTTTAGGAAGAAACGCCTTCATTCATAGAATTTTTAACGTGCTATAACTTTCTTTCTCATCTCATACACTTCAAATCAGACACGTTTGAAATGGATAAGGATGATGCCACATAAGATTAGAATCCCGTTCAACCATATTTAAGAATCATTCATAATGCATCCATTGAAAACTTCCCTTTAATACATAGGCTAAGAATCCACATTCAAACATGTTTGAAGATCATTTCATAACTCATTCATTGAAAGCTTTCTTTCTTTCGTTGAAAACGTTTTCTTAGTCTTCAAAGGAAGTTCCATTTCTTTTGGTCGCGTAGCTATAAGCTTTTCATACATCATTCCATATAGCCTTTTGGGCTCATAAAAAGAACTTCCTTTCCTTTTTAATCGTTTAAAAAAAATGGCAAAGAGCCCATTGCTTTTCTTAACTTAGTACCAAAGTACTTCTGGCATAAGATCATTACAGGGTGCTGTTTGGGTGAGAATTATTCTCGACCCCATAGTGAGACCTAACGCTCACGCTTAAGCTCTTACTCCCGGGAAGGCTACATATAACATATCGGACCATTACATTAGCCCTCGTCAGGGCCTCTAGGGTTTATCCGGATTTATCCCCTAGGTTAACATTACATCATATCATATTGTCCGCAGCACATTATCTTAGCCACTTAAAGCGTATCGGCCATAACGGCTAGTAATTTTGTTGTATCTTTTGGTAAAATCATTTGTCATGCAACTCACGCCTTTGTAAAAACTCTTTAGGATTCCCCCGTTCAAGCAGGTTCACTCCCAAAACTGTATTCGTTTACTTTAAAATATGCCATCATGCACTAATATTTGTGGCTACTATTATTTCAAAACATGAAATCCTTCTTTGAAAATCTCACCCTTATGCACATAATGCAACTTGAGCAAATAGAAGGGAAAGAGGTTCACATATATCACATTCAAACACTTCATAATTAATTCATCACATCGAGCCACACATGGCCTCGCAATCCACACGATTGCGGTCATTTCACAACCCAGTCTCCCTCCTCACTTGCACTGTACCACAAGACCTCGAACGCTCATAATTCTTTCCTCAAACCATCCAACTACCAACTCGTTCCATTGATTTATTAATACAACATATTATCATACTAATTTATGAAAAGGTAAGATTTAGGTACTTACCTGGGCAAGCAGCACCACTTGGCGGTGCGTTACAGCAAGCATACGTATGCATATATATATACCATCACGTACACATATAAAACTATAGAACTTTACTTGGGAATTCATACATGATAAGGCTCCAAGCATTTATAAATTTACTTCAGAGTTAGTAGGCCTTTATGGGATAATTAAGCATATAGGCGATCATAGACTGATTAAACATTTATATACATAAACTTTAAACACGTACGATGCACTTCGAAGTTCATATACGATCATGGAACGACCAAACATTCATAAATGTTGGCTTTAAAAACATACGACACACTTTGAAGTCCACACCATCATGGAACGACCAAACATTCATAAACGTTGGTTTCGAAGTTACAAAACAAGTCCAATTGAACTATTTTATCATAATACGATTCTAAACGTTCACTATCTACATCGAAATTACTATTCGAATCGAAATAAACCACTTAAACATAATACGACTTTAGGCATTCAGTTATTATGTCTAATTTACTACTCAGGTATAGACTAGCTAAATACACAAGTATCGATTCCAACCATACTCATCTCTTTTCGAAGCTATTAATCAAGTATGAATCATTTAAGTGTACTTATGTCGATTCAAAGCATTCATAATTCATTTTGTGCTAAACTTTTAGGCATGAACTAGCTAAATTCACTTGAATCGATTCTAAACACGTTAAACTAACTTCGTTTATAATCCTTTTCATGCATCAACTAATTAATTGAATCGATGCTAAACATGCTAAATTAACTTCGAATTAATAACTGAGGCATGATTAACTAAATTGGTTCGATTCGAAGCTAAAGGTATTTAATTCATTTCCATGTAAAATCTCAAACATTCAATGGTCACAGGCATTCGAATTAACGCTAAAGGCATGTAATTCACTTCGAATTATAAATTCAGGCTTTCAATAGCTACATACATTCGAATTAACGCTAAACATGCATAATTCACTTCGAATTATAAACTTAGGCATTCAATGGTTACATATATTCGAATTAACGCCAAACATGTATAATTAACTTCGAATTATAAACCTCAGGCAGCACATTCTAAATTAGGCTATGCTAGTCTAACATGCAACATCGATTCCGCTAAAACGTTTGTGAAATTAGTACTAATTTAGGAGGCGAGGAACACCCACCTGAGCTCCAAGCTAAAGATTTGTTCGAAGGCTGCTGGGCTTAGCTTTGAGTGCTGAAAAACTCGAT
The DNA here is from genome assembly GCA_029747015.1 of Carnegiea gigantea. NCBI lineage: Eukaryota > Viridiplantae > Streptophyta > Magnoliopsida > Caryophyllales > Cactaceae > Carnegiea > Carnegiea gigantea. The sequence goes on from JAKOGI010002780.1 coordinate 33,487, forward strand.
TCCCTGGACCTTCTCACTGAAGTACGAACCAACCCACTCAACGCCTGATCCACGCATGCACAGACCCAATTCGTCCCAAATCCCGACCTAGGTTTCTACCCATTTCAAGTCCGGTTCTACTGCTGTTCGCGTCGTTCTAGTGATCACCGGAACCACCCTCAACGTCGTCGGTCGCGGTGGCGGTGGTGGTGCATCTGGGTTTCAAACCCTAACCGTCAGCCTCACTCGATCTCTCTCTGTCTCTACCGGAGACAAACAGCCGCCATCCGCACCCCTTCCGGCGCCTCGTCGTCGCCGCTGCCGCCGTGGTTGCGCCAGTCGATCCCATTTCCTTCTCTCTCACTCAATCTCTCCTCCTCTCGCCGTGGTGGTCACCGGCTGGTGGAGGAGGCGTGGTGCTAACGCACACACCGGAACGGCATCGCCGTCGCGGCCACCGCCCCTCCTCCCTCTCTCTCCTCTTCTTTCTCTCTCTTCTATGGTGGTGGTCGGGGAGGGTTCACCGGGAAAACCAGAAAGAAAACCCCCCCCTTTCGTGCTTGTACCTCCAAAATAAAGGGGGCCTTTGGTCTTTTTTTTTTTGGGCGAATGACTCAATCAACTTAAATCGCTAGCCCAACCTCAAATATCTCGTTCTAAACTCAAATCGATACATAACCCTCCATCAATTATTCGAACCCAAATACACCGAAGTTCGATTTAATAAACCTCGAAACTAATTCTAAGGTTGAAAACCTAATCGGTTTCAGGAAACGACTAAATAAATCGAATAACGACTAAACTAAACTATCGATATAATTTAAAGGCATAAATAGCACGAATTGACTTTGAAATCAATAATAGCAATAATAATCTCGTCTTTAATGAAATTATAGTTCTCAAAAGCACAATGATAATAATTTAACTTATACAGTTACTAAAACTACGAATTTAGACGTAAAAAGGAAATTTAACGTGAAACGAAAACGCGGGGTCTTACACTCTTCCCCCCTTAAAAGAATTTCGTCCCCGAAATTCTAAATCTAAATTCGGTCTTTCCTAGAATGCACGTACATAACTAAGATCTACGCGGTAAGTTTTCAAAAAGATTTCATTTTTCAGACTCTACTTCTTTTAAATCGGAAGAAAATGGCTCATGGTATCCAGCCTCCTCCTCGCCAATCTCTTCAGGCGTCTACTCGCTCTATTTTGGCGCCGAGGGCAAATCGCATTGAAGTGAGACAAATGAGTTGGCGTGGATAACCATATTGAGTTTGTTTTGAAAAATGAAACATAAATTTTTGATAATCTAGACTCAATTTGCATGGCAGGCAACAACTCTCTGCGTATGCACCTACAAGTGAGCATCTAAAGGTGTGGCACCTGGGACGATGAGATCGCAAGGTTAAATATGGCAGTCTCATTCTAAAGCATGAATTCAGTCACTTGTGGAATCACGATGATCATCAAGGAAATTTTTACAATACATTGGGAATAATAAGAGAGTCACGTAGCACCACATAGCATTACTTGAGCATAATAGTACCGCATGGCATCAGCATTTCAGCATTCTCAAGTCTACGAATTTGGAGATAACATGCAACCGACTAACATACATTCAGCAAGCAATTTACAAAATGAAAACATACATGATTGACATGATCCTGAGCATTCTACCACACTACTTTCTTAGACATAAGGTATATATATATGTCCATGAACGTTATTCAGGTAAATGCAGCTCTATCTTCATTTAGTCATGCATTACATACATCGAGTTCGACTAATCCAACTATAATGTGAGAAACCAGCATTGATGAGCTGTGAATGATGATTCCAGAGTCATGGTACGAAACTAGCCACACATATCGAGTCGTTCTAACTAATACAGCCACAGGTTCAATTAAACTCAAGCCAAACAATTACAAAAACTCACTTTGTTGGCATTTGATCATAAACACGTCAATGGTTCCATACAATGATCCTATCTATATGTACTCTTATGGTCTTACACAGCACATGACATCAAACAGATCTTTAAGGCATGTGGACCCACGTGTTGTCACATAGAAAGAACACCTAGGCATGTAGGTATGCGTACAATCCTCCTTTTGCAGTCTATGGTCAACGGCATGCTCTAAACCCCATCCAATTTAGGAAAGATTGGTGTTGAGCTGCTAGAATTGTGTGGGTATGGTTGACGTCCATGGCCTCATAGGCACACGTTGAGGTCTTAGTGTCTTACGAGGTACATCTATCTTATAGGGGATCGTAGGAGTCTTATTGTAGGTCGCTAGCCTTAGGAGGGATCGTCTACGACGTACAATTCCAAAGTCTGCTAGGTTCTTTCTCCCTTGAGCTTTCTGGGTATATCAGGGTTCGTTCGGGCCAAAACATCTCACCCCATTCATGAATAGTAATTCGTATGATAGGAAGCAAGTAATGCACGATTTAGGCAACAATTACAAAGAAGGAGAACGGTAGGTACACTTTTACGCAATGTACCATCAGCACATAAATTTTCACACATGCATACGAAAATATCCTTTAATTTCACTCAGGCAAATCAAAAGTCACATCAGCAATGTACCATTTAGTAGGATTATCAATCATGGCAGCCAATTCCCAATCATTCCTTTTCCAGCTCAATACGAAGGATTCTATCAACATACACGTCTACCACATACGCATTTACAAGCAACATTTGATAAACATAAGGGCGCGCATTAGTGAACCTAGACTACCTCATCATTACTAACGAAAAGCTAATTATTCGGTGTAAGAAAAACTCGGCTCGATAGTCAAAACGACATTAACATCTCAAAATCTTGAGTTCCAAAAGATTAAAATAATAATAATAATAAAAAAATAAAATAAAATAGCTTATCTATTTCGAATCTCTTTGTTTTCAATAAAAGGACGGTTAACTGCTTCTAGCTCCCTCCCTACCAACCTTTGAGTACATCTGCTCACTCCATTATGGGGCCCGAGGAGCAAATTGTACTTTAGGGGCAAAGACGAGCTTAAAGAAAGGTCTTTCAATCGTCCGACTTTAAATCGACGTGCTTGAACTATTGATCCTCTTGTCAGAACGCACGAAGAAAACGTTTGTCATTCAAAACATAACTTAGCTCACACAAGAACAAGGAACTGAATTGGGTTCACGTCCTAACACACAGCTCACATTTTATTCGTTCGGTTTACCCGGATCGCATAAAAGTCAATCAATGAAATCAATTAACACATTAAGAACACATTGCACCAATGAAGTTCTCACAATGTCACTTGAAGGCGCGGGGAGAGCTATTTGACTCCTACACTAACGCATAACTTGCCGCTTTTACTCAATCGACCTTCTCGAGCCATACGTAAGTCGCAAATGGCCATACTATAGGGCACACGTGCACACAGAGTAGGCATACGTCACATAATCACAAAGTGTTCCTAGGTGACTATATGAAATGCAAGACTCAGGTCGCGGCCTATGGTCGCAGGACCTTTGCTCTGATACCATCAATGTAACACCCCCGGCCCCTAGGCTAGAAGCGTTACGCTTTCCTAACTTCTTACTTAATTCCTGGGACGAAATGGACAGAGTTCCCCCTAAAAACTGACCATTTCCAGGCTAAAAGCCTTACAATAAGTCCCTGTAAATCAACGGAAGCGTAAACATTTAAAACATAACTCAACGGCCACACGCCGGAGTTCATAACTCAACGAGCCACTCGCTCGGAGTACACTAACTAGATTGACTTATGAATAAAGAAGAAATAGAAGATACAACTCAACGGTTAACAAAATCGGAGAATTAAGATTTACATCCCAAAACATAGCTAAATTAAACCAAGAAGACATCTAACTAACTTGATGGTTGGCTCAGACGGCCATACAGAGCGACCTTTTATACCATATGCATTACATGAACTAGAATAATTGTTTACAGACCTTTATAAACTAAGAGTACATTACATGACTTCATTAAACACGTAAGATCCCTTCAAATGAGCACATACGACGCCTTGTAAGCAACAATAGGTTCCTTCTGGACTTATCTGACTCAACTTCTTCCTGTCAGAAAGAAAACCTGGGGAAAAGGGGAAAGAATAGTGGGATGAGCAACCACACGCTCAGTGAGTGTCCCCCAACCCCCTTAAAACCAAAACCGTTGCAGGCAATACTATCTTTACTAGTCACATATCACGTTTCCATACTTTACTATCATAATAGATATTCATAGAACCTTTATGGGAGGATCACTAAACATAAACTTCACTTCGACCACTCAGTCATGTTTCTAGGTTCCTCAATGACGGAATTCTTTACTAGCAAGCAGTTAGGCACGTGAGTAAGCATCGAAGGCTAAGTATAAGGATCTTTTCTTTTCATAAAATAACTTCCTAACACTCCATTTAAATTACACATGAACCCTCAATCATATGATGTGTATTTAAGGTTATCCCTTTTCATATTCACACTTTTCTTGATATTTCATTCATATAATATACAGATCACACACATAAACACATATCAAGCATTTAAGTACCTTTAAACATCATATTAAGCCATATGACACCCTCGCATGCTATTCGCATATCAACGTTCATTCTTTTAGGAAGAGACGCCTTCATTCATAGAATTTTTAACGTGCTATAACTTTCTTTCTCATCTCATACACTTTAAATCAGACAGGTTTGACTATGGATAAGAATGATGCCACATAAGATTAGAATCCACGTTCAACCATGCTTAAGAATCATTCATAAAGCATCCATTGAAAGCTTTCTTTTAATACATGGCTAAGAATCCACATTCAAACATGTTTGAAGGATCATTTCATAACTCATTCATTGAAAGCTTTCTTTCTTTCGTTGAAAACGTTTTCTTAGTCTTCAAAGGAAGTTCCATTTCTTTTGGTCGCGTAACGACCCTTATAAGCTTTCCATACATCATTCCATATAGCCTTTTGGGCTCATAAAAAGAACTTCCTTTCCTTTTTAATCGTTTAAAAATGGCAAAGAGCCAATTGCTTTTCTTAACTTAGTACCAAAGTACTTCTGGCATAAGATCATTACAGGGTGCTGTTGGGGTGAGAACTATTCTCGACCCAATAGTGAGACCTAACGCTCACGCTTAAACTCTTACTCTCGAGAAGGCTACATATAACATATCGGACCATTACATTAGCCCTTGTCAGGGCTTCTAGGGTTTATCCGGACTTATCCCCTAGGTTAACATTACATCATATCATATTGTCCGCAGCACATTATCTTAGCCACTTAAAGCGTATCGGCCATAACGGCTAGTAATTTTGTTGTATTTTTTGGTAAAATCATTTGTCATGCAACTCACGCCTTTGTAAAACTCTTTAGATTCCCCCGTTCAAGCAGGTTCACTCCCAAAACTGTATTCGTTTACTTTAAAATATGCCATCATGCACTAATATTTGTGGCTACTATTATTTCAAAACATGAAATTCTTCTTTGAAAATCTCACCCTTATGCACATAATGCAACTTGAGCAAATAGAAGGGAAAGAGGTTCACATATATCACATTCAAACACTTCATAATTAATTCATCACATCGAGCCACACATGGCCTCGCAATCCACACGATTGCGGTCATTTCACAACCCAGTCTCCCTCCTCACTTGCACCGTACCACAAGACCTCGAACGCTCATAATTCTTTCCTCAAACCATCCAACTACCAACTCGTTCCATTGATTTATTAATACAACATATTATCATACTAATTTATGAAAAGGTAAGATTTAGGTACTTACCTGGGCAAGCAGCACCACTTGGCGGTGCGTTACAGCAAGCATACGTACGCATATATATACCATCACGTACACATATAAAACTATAGAACTTTACTTGGGAATTCATACATGATAAGGCTCCAAGCATTTATAAATTTACTTCAGAGTTAGTAGGCCTTTATGGGATAGTTAAGCATATAGGCGATCATAGACTGATTAAACATTTATATACATAAACTTTAAACACGTACGATGCACTTCGAAGTTCATACTCGATCATGGAACGACCAAACATTCATAAACGTTGGCTTTAAAGACATAAGATGCACTTTGAAGTCCACACAATCATGGAATGACCAAACATTCATAAACGTTGGTTTCGAAGTTACAAAACAAGTCCAATTGAACTATTTCATCATAATACGATTCTAAACGTTCACTATCTACATCGAAATTACTATTCGAATCGAAATAAACCACTTAAACATAATACGACTTTAGGCATTCAGTTATTATGTCTAATTTACTACTCAGGTATAGACTAGCTAAATACACAAGTATCGATTCCAACCATACTCATCTCTTTTCGAAGCTATTAATCAAGTATGAATCATTTAAGTGCACTTATGTCGATTCAAAGCATTCATAATTCATTTTGTGCTAAACTTTTAGGCATGAACTAGCTAAATTCACTTGAATCGATTCTAAACACGTTAAACTAACTTCGTTTATAATCCTTTTCATGCATCAACTAATTAATTGAATCGATGCTAAACATGCTAAATTAACTTCGAATTAATAACTGAGGCATGATTAACTAAATTGGTTCGATTCGAAGCTAAAGGTATTTAATTCATTTCGATGTAAAATCTCAAACATTCAATGGTCACAGGCATTCGAATTAACGCTAAAGGCATGTAATTCACTTCGAATTATAAATTCAGGCTTTCGATAGCTACATACATTCGAATTAACGCTAAACATGTATAATTCACTTCGAATTATAAACTTAGGCATTCAATGGTTACATATATTCGAATTAACGCCAAACATGTATAATTAACTTCGAATTATAAACCTCAGGCAGCACATTCTAAATTAGGCTATGCTAGTCTAACATGCAACATCGATTCCGCTAAAACGTTTGTGAAATTAGTACTAATTTAGGAGGCGAGGAACACCCACCTGAGCTCCAAGCTAAAGATTTGTTCGAAGGCTGCTGGGCTTAGCTTTGAGTGCTGAAAAACTCGATTCCCTGGACCTTCTCACTGAAGCACGAACCAACCCACTCAACGCCTGATCCACGCATGCACAGACCCAATTCGTCCCAAATCCCGACCTAGGTTTCTACCCATTTCAAGTCCGGTTCTACTGCTGTTCGCGTCGTTCTAGTGGTCACCGGAACCACCCTCAACGTCGCCGGTCGCGGTGGCGGTGGTGGTGCATCTGGGTTTCAAAACCTAACCGTCAGCCTCACTCGATCTCTCTCTGTCTCTTCCGGAGACAAACGGCCGCCATCCGCACCCCTTCCGGTGCCTCGTCGTCGCCGCTGCCGCCGTGGTTGCGCCAGTCGATCCCATTTCCTTCTCTCTCACTCAATCTCTTCTCCTCTCACTGTGGTGGTGACCGGCTGGTGGAGGAGGCGTGGTGCTTACACACACACCGGAGCGGCATCGCCGTCGCGGCCACCGCCCGTCCTCCCTCTCTCTTCTCTTCTTTCTCTCTCTTCTATGGTGGTGGTCGGGGAGGGTTCACCGGGAAAACCAGAAAGAAACCCCCCCTTTCGTGCTTGTACCTCCGAAATAAAGGGGGCCTTTGGTTCTTTATTTTTTTTTTTTTTGGGCGAATGACTCAATCAACTTAAATCGCTAGCCCAACCTCAAATATCTCGTTCTAAACTCAAATCGATACATAACCCTCCATCAATTATTCGAACCCAAATACACCGAAGTTCGATTTAATAAATCTCGAAACTAATTCTAAGGTTGAAAACCTAATCGTTTTCAGGAAACGACTAAATAAATCAAATATCGACTAAATTAAACTATCGATATCACTTAAAGGCATAAATTGTACGAATTGATTTTGAAATCAATAATAGCAATAATAATCTCGTCTTTAATGAAATTATAGTTCTCAAAAGCACCTTGATAATAATTTAACTCATACAGTTACTAAAAATATGAATTTAAAACGTAAAAAGGAAATTAGTTAGCTTAACGGAAAACGAAACTGTGGGGTCTTACACTCTTCCCCACTTAAAAGAATTTCGTCCCCGAAATTCTAAATCTAAATTCGGTCTTTCCTAGAATGCACGTACATAACTAAGATCTACGCGGTAGGTTTTCAAAAAGATTTCATTTTTCAGACTCTACTTCTTTTAAATCGGAAGAAAATGGCTCATGGTATCTAGCCTCCTCCTCGCCAATCTCTTCAGGCGTCTACTCGCTCTATTTTGGCGCCGAGGGCAAATCGCATTGAAGTGAGACAAATGAGTTGGCGTGGATAACCATATTGAGTTTGTTTTGAAAAATGAAACATAGATTTTTGATAATCTAGACTCAATTTGCATGGCAGGCAACAACTCTCTGCGTATGCACCTACAAGTGAGCATCTAAAGGTGTGGCACCTGAGACGATGAGATCGCAAGGTTAAATATGGTAGTCTCATTCTAAAGCATGAATTCAGTCACTTGTGGAATCACGATGATCATCAAGGAAATTTTTACAATACATTGGGAATAATAAGAGAGTCACGTAGCACCACATAGCATTACTTGAGCATAATAGTACCGCATGGCATCAGCATTTCAGCATTCTCAAGTCTACGAATTTGGAGATAACATGCAACCGACTAACATACATTCAGCAAGCAATTTACAAAATGAAAACATACATGATTGACATGATCCTGAGCATTCTACCACACTACTTTCTTAGACATAAGGTATATATATATGTCCATGAACGTTATTCAGGTAAATGCAGCTCTATCTTCATTTAGTCATGCATTACATACATCGAGTTCGACTAATCCAACTATAATGTGAGAAACCAGCATTGATGAGCTGTGAATGATGATTCCAGAGTCATGGTACGAAACTAGCCACACATATCGAGTCGTTCTAACTAATACAGCCACAGGTTCAATTAAACTCAAGCCAAACAATTACAAAAACTCACTTTGTTGGCATTTGATCATAAACACGTCAATGGTTCCATACAACGATCCTATCTATATGTACTCTTATGGTCTTACACAGCACATGACATCAAACAGATCTTTAAGGCATGTGGACCCACGTGTTGTCACATAGAAAGAACACCTAGGCATGTAGGTATGCGTACAATCCTCCTTTTGCAGTCTATAGTCAACGGCATGCTCTAAACCCCATCCAATTTAGGAAAGATTGGTGTTGAGCGGCTAGAATTGTGTGGGTATGGTTGACGTCCATGGCCTCATAGGCACACGTTGAGGTCTTAGTGTCTTACGAGGTACATCTATCTTATAGGGGATCGTAGGAGTCTTATTGTAGGTCGCTAGCTTTAGGAGGGATCGTCTACGACGTACAATTCCAAAGTCTGCTAGGTTCTTTCTCCCTTGAGCTTTCTGGGTATATCAGGGTTCGTTCGGGCCAAAACATCTCACCCCACTCATGAATAGTAATTCGTATGATAGGAAGCAAGTAATGCACGATTTAGGCAACAATTACAAAGAAGGAGAACGGTAGGTACACTTTTACGGAATGTACCATCAGCACATAAATTTTCACACATGCATACGAAAATATCCTTTAATTTCACTCAGGCATCAAAAGTCACATCAGCAATGTACCATTTAGTAGGATTATCAATCATGGCAGCCAATTCCCAATCATTCCTTTTCCAGCTCAATACGAAGGATTCTATCAACATACACGTCTACCACATACGCATTTACAAGCAACATTTGATAAACATAAGGGCGCGCATTAGTGAACCTAGACTACCTCATCATTACTAACGAAAAGCTAATTATTCGGTGTAAGAAAAACTCGGCTCGATAGTCAAAACGACATTAACATCTCAAAATCTTGAGTTCCAAAAGATTAAAATAATAATAATAATAAAAAAATAAAATAAAATAGCTTATCTATTTCGAATCTCTTTGTTTTCAATAAAAGGACGGTTAACTGCTTCTAGCTCCCTCCCTACCAACCTTTGAGTACATCTGCTCACTCCATTATGGGGCCCGAGGAGCAAATTGTACTTTAGGGGCAAAGACGAGCTTAAAGAAAGGTCTTTCAATCGTCCGACTTTAAATCGACGTGCTTGAACTATTGATCCTCTTGTCAGAACGCACGAAGAAAACGTTTGTCATTCAAAACATAACTTAGCTCACACAAGAACAACGAACTGAATTGGGTTCACGTCCTAACACACAGCTCACATTTTATTCGTTCGGTTTACCCGGATCGCATAAAAGTCAATCAATGAAATCAATTAACACATTAAGAACACATTGCACCAATGAAGTTCTCACAATGTCACTTGAAGGCGCGGGGAGAGCTATTTGACTCCTACACTAACGCATAACTTGCCGCTTTTACTCAATCGACCTTCTCGAGCCATACGTAAGTCGCAAATGGCCATACTATAGGGCACACGTGCACACAGAGTAGGCATACGTCACATAATCACAAAGTGTTCCTAGGTGACTATATGAAATGCAAGACTCAGGTCGCGGCCTATGGTCGCAGGACCTTTGCTCTGATACCATCAATGTAACACCCCCGGCCCCTAGGCTAGAAGCGTTATACTTTCCTAACTTCTTACTTAATTCCTGGGATGAAACGGACAGAGTTCCCCCTGAAAACTGACCACTTCCAGGCTAAAAGCCTTACATTAAGTCCCTGTAAATCAACGGAAGCGTAAACATTTAAAACATAACTCAACGGCCACACGCCGGAGTTCATAACTCAACGAGCCACTCGCTCGGAGTACACTAACTAGATTGACTTATGAATAAAGAAGAAATAGAAGATACAACTCAACGGTTAACAAAATCGGAGAATTAAGATTTACATCCCAAAACATAGCTAAATTAAACCAAGAAGACATCTAACTAACTTGATGGTTGGCTCAGACGGTCATACAGAGCGACCTTTTATACCATATGCATTACATGAACTAGAATAATTATTTACAGACCTTTATAAACTAAGAGTACATTACATGACTTTATTAAACACGTAAGATCCCTTCAAATGAGCACATACGACGCCTTGTAAGCAACAATAGGTTCCTTCTGGACTTATCTGACTCAACTTCTTCCCGTCAGAAGGAAAACCTAGGGAAAAGGGGAAAGGGTAGTGGGATGAGCAACTACACGCTCAGTGAGTGTCCCCCAACCCCCCTTAAAAGCAAAACCGTTGCAGGCAATACTATCTTTACTAGTCACATATCACGTTTCCATACTTTACTATCATAATAGTTATTCATAGAACCTTTATGGAAGGATCACTAAACATAAACTTCACTTCGACCACTCAGTCATATTTCTAGGTTCCTCAATGACGGAATTCTTTACTAGCAAGCAGTTAGGCACGTGAGTAAGCATCGAAGGCTAAGTATAAGGATCTTTTCTTTTCATAATATAACTTCCTAACACTCCATTTAAACTACACATGAACCCTCAATCATATAATGTGTATTTAAGGTTATCCTTTTTCATATTCACACTTTTCTTGATATTTCATTCATATAATATACAGATCACACACATAAACACATATCAAGCATTTAAGTACCTTAAAACATCATATTAAGCCATAGGACACCCTCGCATGCTATTCGCATATCAACGTTCATTCTTTTAGGAAGAAACGCTTTCATTCATAGAATTTTTAACGTGCTATAACTTTCTTTCTCATCTCATACACTTTAAATCAGACAGGTTTGAAATGGATAAGGATGATGCCACATAAGATTAGAATCCCGTTCAACCATATTTAAGAATCATTCATAATGCATCCATTGAAAACTTTTCTTTAATACATAGGCTAAGAATCCACATTCAAACATGTTTGAAGATCATTTCATAACTCATTCATTGAAAGCTTTCTTTCTTTCGTTGAAAACATTTTCTTAGTTTTCAAAGGAAGTTCCATTTCTTTTGGTCGCGTAGCGACCCTTATAAGCTTTCCATACATCATTCCATATAGCCTTTTGGGCTCATAAAAAGAACTTCCTTTCCTATTTAATCGTTTAAAAAATGGCAAAGAGCCAATTGCTTTTCTTAACTTAGTACCAAAGTACTTCTAACATAAGATCATTACAGGGTGCTGTTTGGGTGAGAACTATTCTCGACCCCATAGTGAGACCTAACGCTCACGCTTAAGCTCTTACTCTCGGGAAGGCTACATATAACATATCGGACCATTACATTAGCCCTCGTCAGGGCCTCTAGGGTTTATCCGGACTTATCCCCTAGGTTAACATTACATCATATCATATTGTCCGCAGCACATTATCTTAGCCACTTAAAGCGTATCGGCCATAACGGCTAGTAATTTTGTTGTATTTTTTGGTAAAATCATTTGTCATGCAACTCACGCCTTTGTAAAACTCTTTAGAATTCCCCCGTTCAAGCAGGTTCACTCCCAAAACTGTATTCGTTTACTTTAAAATATGCCATCATGCACTAATATTTGTGGCTACTATTATTTCAAAACATGAAATCCTTCTGAAAATCTCACCCTTATGCACATAATGCAACTTGAGCAAATAGAAGGGAAAGAGGTTCACATATATCACATTCAAACACTTCATAATTAATTCATCACATCGAGCCACACATGGCCTCGCAATCCACACGATCGCGGTCATTTCACAACCCAGTCTCCCTCCTCACTTGCACCGTACCACAAGACCTCGAACGCTCATAATTCTTTCCTCAAACCATCCAACTACCAACTCGTTTCATTGATTTATTAATACAACATATTATCATACTAATTTATGAAAAGGTAAGATTTAGGTACTTACCTGGGCAAGCAGCACCACTTGGCGGTGCGTTACAGCAAGCATACGTACGCATATATATACCATCACGTACACATATAAAACTATAGAACTTTACTTGGGAATTCATACATGATAAGGCTCCAAGCATTTATAAATTTACTTCAGAGTTAGTAGGCCTTTATGGGATAGTTAAGCATATAGGCGATCATAGACTGATTAAACATTTATATACATAAACTTTAAACACGTACGATGCACTTCGAAGTTCATACACGATCATGGAACGACCAAACATTCATAAATGTTGGCTTTAAAAACATACCACGCACTTTGAAGTCCACACAATCATGGAACGACCAAACATTCGTAAACGTTGGTTTCGAATTTACAAAACAAGTCCAATTGAGCTATTTCATCATAATACGATTCTAAACGTTCACTATCTACATCGAAATTACTATTCGAATCGAAATAAACCACTTAAACATAATACGACTTTAGGCATTCAATTATTATGTCTAATTTACTACTCAGGTATAGACTAGCTAAATACACAACTATCGATTCCAACCATACTCATCTCTTTTCGAAGCTATTAATCAAGTATGAATCATTTAAGTGCACTTATGTCGATTCAAAGCATTCATAATTCATTTTGTGCTAAACTTTTAGGCATGAACTAGCTAAATTCACTTGAATCGATTCTAAACACGTTAAACTAAATTCGTTTATAATCCTTTTCATGCATCAACTAATTAATTGAATCGATGCTAAACATGCTAAATTAACTTCGAATTAATAACTGAGGCATGATTAACTAAATTGGTTCGATTCGAAGCTAAAGGTATTTAATTCATTTCGATGTAAAATCTCAAACATTCAATGGTCACAGGCATTTGAATTAACGCTAAAGGCATGTAATTCACTTCGAATTATAAATTCAGGCTTTCGATAGCTACATACATTTGAATTAACGCTAAACATGCATAATTCACTTCGAATTATAAACTTAGGCATTCAATGGTTACATATATTCGAATTAACGCCAAACATGTATAATTAAATTCGAATTATAAACCTCAGGCAGCACATTCTAAATTAGGCTATGCTAGTCTAACATGCAACATCGATTCCGCTAAAACGTTTGTGAAATTAGTACTAATTTAGGAGGCGAGGAACACCCACCTGAGCTCCAAGCTAAAGATTTGTTCGAAGGCTGCTGGGCTTAGCTTTGAGTGCTGAAAAACTCGATTCCCTGGACCTTCTCACTGAAGTACAAACCAACCCACTCAACGCCTGATCCACGCATGCACAGACCCAATTCGTCCCAAATCCCAACCTAGGTTTCTACCCATTTCAAGTCCGGTTCTACTGCTGTTCGCGTCGTTCTAGTGGTCACCGGAACCACCCTCAACGTCGTCGGTCGCGGTGGCGGTGGTGGTGCATCTGGGTTTCAAACCCTAACCGTCAGCCTCACTCGATCTCTCTCTGTCTCTACCGGAGACAAACGGCCGCCATCCGCACCCCTTCCGGCACCTCGTCGTCGCTGCTACTGCCGTGGTTGCGCCAGTCGATCCCATTTCCTTCTCTCTCACTCAATCTCTCCTCCTCTCGCCGTGGTGGTCACCGGCTGGTGGAGGAGGCGTGGTGCTAACGAACACACCGGAACGGCATCGCCGTCGCGGCCACCGCCCCTCCTCCCTCTCTCTCCTCTTCTTTCTCTCTCTTCTATGGTGGTGGTCGGGGAGGGTTCACCGGGAAAACCAAAAAGAAAACCCCCCCTTTCGTGCTTGTACCTCCGAAATAAAGGGGGCCTTTGGTCCTTTATTCTTTTTTTTTTTTTGGCGAATGACTCAATCAACTTAAATCGCTAGCCCAACCTCAAATATCTCGTTCTAAACTCAAATCGATACATAACCCTCCATCAATTATTCGAACCCAAATACACCGAAGGTCGATTTAATAAACCTCGAAACTAATTCTAAGGTTGAAAACCTAATCGTTTTCAGGAAACGACTAAATAAATCGAATAACGACTAAACTAAACTATCGATATAATTTAAAGGCATAAATGGCACGAATTGACTTTGAAATCAATAATAGCAATAATAATCTCGTCTTTAATGAAATTATAGTTCTCAAAAGCACATTGATAATAATTTAACTTATACAGTTACTAAAACTATGAATTTAGATGTAAAAAGGAAATTTAACGTGGAACGAAAACGCGAGGTCTTACACTACGTGTCCCAAAAATGGCACTTCAGTCAACCAAAACTTACACTTTTTTAGCTTAGCATATGACTGATGTTTCCTTAAGGCTTGTAATACAGTCCTCAAATGCTTGGCATGCTCCTCCTTGTCTTTGCAATATATTAGAATGCCATCTATGAAAACTATCACAAATTTGTCCAAATAGGTTGGAAAATTCTATTTATAAGATCCATAAATGCTTTAGGGGCATTAGTAAGCCTAAAATGCATCACTGTAAACTCATAATGACCATATCTAGTCCTGAAAGTTGTTTTGGGAATGTCTTCTCGCTTAATCTTGAGCTGATCGTAACCCAACCTCATATCAACCTTTGAAAACACCCCAATTCCTTGTAATTGATCATACAGATCATCTATCTGGGGCAAAGGATACTTGTTCTTAATGTAATCTTGTTTAGGTCCCTATAGTCTATACACAACCTTAAGGTTCTATCAATTTTCTTCTCAAAAAAAACTAGGACTCCCTAAGGTGATGCGCTGGGCCTAATAAACTTGTAGTAATTAATCTAGCTAGGTTTTTAATTCTTTGAACTCTATTGGGGCCATCCTATATGAAGCTTTTAAAATAGGTTGTGCACTAGGAATTAACTCAATTTCAAAATCAATGTCTCTTTGGAGAGGTAACCTATGCAACTTATCAGGGAAAATATTAGGAAATTCACAAACCACGGGAATATCTTCCATTTTCATCTCCTCCTCTGTAACTTCAGTAGCATAGCATAAATATCCTGTACATCCTTGCCTTAACAGCTTACTACCTTCATAATTAAAATTATAGAATACTCTTTCCGAAGTCTTTCCCCGTAGAAGCATACTTCTCGACCCTCTTAGGCCTGTAGAGTGACCTTAAGATCTCTTCAATCCATGTTTGCCCCATGTGTAGTCAACTAGTCCATCCCTAAGATTATGTCGAATTCTGACATATCGTATTAGATCAAATTTCCAGGGAATGCAGTAATCGCAATAGGAACTTGTTTGTAAAGAATAGGGCATTCTATTACTTGCCCATTCAGCAACTAGTTCTATAGTTAGCCCACTCGTTATCTTTTTTCAGATTTAATTACAATGCAGCTCAGGTGGATATAAATGAATAAGTAGCACCCGAATCAAACAAAACACAAATTGGTTTTGAATTTTCAAAAAAAAAAAAATATTCGAGTGACAACCATACAAGAAACTGTAGCTTCTTTTTTGCTCATTACACCTCATCCTGCCGCTGCAGGTTTGGTGGGCAGGGTCCCCAGACGTGGTGCCGAAATTACAACTCCTTTTTCTATAACCTTCTGTCTCCTAGGGCAAGTGGCAATCGAATGATCGGGGCTTCCACACCACATGTATTTATTAGTGCCTACACGACACTCAGCTGTAGCGTGGTTCGTTCGACCACACTTGGCGTAAAGTTCTCTTGAAGTCGCTGCACGACTCTTAGGAGAGACAGCAGCAGGTTTCTTCTGAACTACGCTCTCGATTGAGGTGCTAGGATCATCCTACTTCCTCTTCTGATTTCCTAGGTTCAAGGCCCTCAGTTCACTTTTCGCTTGCCCCACCTCAGCAGCTCTTTCGTAAAACTATTGATAGGTTTGGATTGGCTGACCAGCCAACTGATTATGAATGTAAAAAGCTAAACATTCCTTAAACCCATTTTCAGCCTTTCAGATGCCACAAAGTTTAGAGCGAATCTTGATAACTCAGGGAACTTACTAGCATATTGCCTTGCCATCATATTACCATTCATTTTTAACTCCATGAATTCCTTCTTAAACTATGGTTCGATAAAACTTAGCCCTAAGCTCCTCAAGTAACTTAGCTCAAGTAAGCTCAGGTCCTTATAACTTATCCTTTATAGTGCTCCTCCAAATATTTACTTCCCCATCTAGGTAAAAGGTCCTTATCTTCATCCTCTTCTCATCGGGTACCTCAACCACATCAAATATTTTCCCCATTTCCCTAATCCAATCTCCCAATTCTACAGGGTCAGGCTTCCTGATGTAAATTTTAGGGTTGTGTTGGGCTACCCTATCAGCTAGTTTATCAAAATTTAGGGGGTTTTCTAGAGGTATATGGGGTGACGGAGGAATCCTTTTCATCAACTTAGCTATCAAATTTTTCCCAATTGTCTGGACATTTCACATCACTAGACACCTCCAAAGTTACCGTTAGGCCTCCACTAGGGTTTTGTTAGGAGTTCTCGTTTGCTTGGTTACCTGAACCCTAAGATTTACCTTCATTGCTATTCAGATTATTGTTTACAGACTCCAACATACTGAATCACATAAATGGAGTTTATTGTCTAAATTTGCATGACATCATAATAAAGTAATAATCATTCAAATCAAAGCATAATTTAACTCGAACATTACTTTCATTGCATATACATATATATAAGGTTGCCCTGCTAACTTAAGTCATCTGCCTAGTCAAATTCACCCTAAACTCAAGAAGAAAAGGTAGACCACATCACAGCACCTGATTAGGTTAGCCTGCCTATATACATCATATACACATGCAATACGCAAAACGAGTATCGCCACACACCTGCTGTACGACACATACTAGCAAAATTGAAAGCCTAAAATAGGAAAAAGAGTAGGGTCGAGCAGGGTTAACCCTAACGATCCTGAGATGGATCATAATCAGGGTCGGAGGAATCGTCATCCTCCCCGCTCGTGTCACCGGCAGCATCAATCATCTCTATGTCTGCATCCCCATAACCTAACTTTCAAATGTCCTATTGCTTACAGTGATTGGCTAACCCGGCTTTGACACCATAGTTGTAACGCCCCCATGATATAATGTCTTGTTAATCTAACTTAATCACTTATTTACTTATGGATTGCAGCGAAAGTCTATTGACTGGAGGTATCATCGCCGTTCCGTGATAGAACAAGGCTACTTAAAACTACTGTAACACTATGTTGCCTTCGTAATCACCTGATTTACTAAATTTTGGAAACAAACAAATATCTGTCAACTTGTGCAGTGCATAATACATGTGATAACTTAACGCACCAATACCAAGCATTGTTAACCCAAAGTTCAAAAGAATAAACAATAAGAAAATCTCCAAGGTGCTAGCCTATAAATCACTATAAGCACTTGGCGAGTTAACGTTCAGTAAAACCTGCAACTGTCGCTCATTTCTTGCTACCTTCTGGCTTACAGGAGGAGGACTATTCATTGATCCCTCACCTAAAACAGAAAATATAAAAACATTCGTATAGTGAACCGAAGCTGAGCACACATCCCTATACTGTAAAATAAGTTTTGTATGCCCGCACTTCAAAACATTTTGTTTTGCAAACAGGAGAGGGAGAATGTGTAAGTAAAGTTGATTTGTCGGTTATTATCTGGAAGTGGATCCCTGTTGACGTCTGCAGCGATCTTGAGATAAGTGCACACCTCCCAAACTGATCGGAAAGCCTGAGTTGCAGCCGCGCGGGTGAATTGAAGGGCATAAGCCCTGATGATTGACAATTGATAAGGCCACTTGCTTAGGTGACAAAACATTGTAAAAATAATTCATTATGTGAATATTATATTATTTTTGCATAGTTTGAGAAACATGTAAGTATTCGAAGAGTATAGGCAATATATGTACCTGATCTTTGAAAGCCTCTCTTCCTTTTAGTGAAAATAGTTTGTTAGCAGCTTGAAGCAACATATGTGGCTTCACTCCTGCTTCAAATATGTAATTTTTGCGATTTGCGAGATGAAGAAATTTTATTAAATTTTCTGTCTGATTGAGTAATTTAAATTCCCTCGACCTCGCTTTTAATTATTTGCATAATGATTATTATTAACTTAATTTGATTCTATTTTATTTTTGTTTTCGTTCTTCTTTTTAATATTGTTAATGCTTGTTTAATAAATGTCATGATTGGCATGATGGTGTGACTCACCTTGGGTTTATTAATATTGACATTATCGTCATTACCATTCAAATTATTATTATCATTATAAGCTTGTTAGTATCATTGTTTTGTCTCACTTGTTAGCAGAATCATCAATAGTATTACTATTATTATTGTCATCATTATCGCCGTTATTACTATTAGCGTTAGTATTATTAGAATTGTGGTTACTTTTATTAGGATTATTATTATCTTAGTCATTATTGGCTTTTTAAGGACATGTCATTATTAGCTGTGGCCATGATTTGGATAAGTTATTTGCGACTTGGCCTAGTAATGTCATGTGCTTGATTTCGGGTCTATATCAAGAGACATTCACTTCATTTCCTTTTTGCTAGCTCCAAACAGGTGGTTGGCATTTAGCACATCCACTCTCATTAGACTTATCGATTAATTTAAGAGTGTAACTTAAATCTCGTTAGAACTTAAATCACACCACAATCATCCCCCAAGTGTACATACTTAACTCTTTGAAGTTCCCAATTTCCGTTTCAAAATCCTCTTAAGTGTTACTCGTCAAGTTAATTCTCACATTCACGTCAAGAAATATCACTGAATTAGTCCCAAACAATACACTTTTTCCTCCATTCTCTTCTTTACCCTTCTCACTTGCAAATCAAGCATATGGCATACATGGACACAATAATATCATACACATATTTATCTCATTATTTTCATTCAATATTTACTAAAATTCATTTAGAAATCATTAACTCAACAAAACTAAGTTTGGGTTCCCATTCAACCATCCAAACTCCAAACCACCAAATTCATGGCAATAACACACACTTATCCATACTCATATATCCGTTTATTCTCCTTCAAATATTCATTAGAATTACTCTAAACATCCTTAAATCAACATAATAAGCCTAATTTTCATCCAACTCACAAACCCTAATAACCAACTCGTGACCATAACACACACATCCAATATACATAAATTTAACACAAAATTTTCATTAATGTCATTCAAGTATCCATTATAATTCACTTAAAACCACTAAATCAACCATAAGCAAGCTTATACCTTTTATTCAAATCAGAAGCCCTAAAACTCTCATATCCATGTCAATGTTACCAATACATCCAAATAAGGGTATCTTACCAATTTTCTTCCGAACACTCAGTAAAATCAACTTAATCACCATTGAATCAATATAACAAACTAATATTCATCTTCAACCTCCAACCCACACACACCATGTTTACCCCCAACCTCAAGCACTCTAACAAAATCAAAACATTAAATAAAACTAAAGAAATTACAAATTAATACTCCCCAAAACTAAATACATCATTATCTACAAAAATTCAATGACAAAACAATCAAAAACCCAATTAGGAGAGGTTAGGGTTTTCACCTTCTCACACGAAATTAGAGCAAGAACAATGACGGAGAGATGGTGATGCCGGTGGATAGTGGCCGATGGACGGGCGACTGGTGACGGTGTGTACTTGGCCGGCGTTCAAGCCGTGCATGGTGAGCAGGGGGGATTTTTTGGGGCTGGAAAACAGAGATGGGGGATTTGTTTGGGGCTGGGAAGACATAGGGGTCGTGATATTTTTGGGGGGGGGGTTGTATGTTTGTTTTGTTCTTCTTTTTCATTTTATTTGTTTTGGTTTTAATTCTCTTTTTTTTTTCTTTTTCTACCCTTTTATTTTTGGACACCTTGTTCATCTAGATTTTTTTCATGTTAATGCTAATCATCTTATTTTATTTTATTTTATTTTATTTTATTTTATTTTATTTTGCATTCATTACATATACATATATATATATGGGTTTATATCTTTAGGGTAAAATTGATGAAGTCAATTGCTCATCATTTTGAATTATTTCTCCTTGCACTCTTTTTTCATTCATATATATATATAACTTAACTTATTAGTACTGTATTGTTGCTTTGTTTATTTACATACATTTTATTTATTATATATGTATACATATATTTTTCCTCAAATTATCCATTTAATAATTAGGCTAATTTTTTTTTAGTCATCACTCAAATCTTTATTAATATTTGAATGGATTATTTGGGAGTGTAATGAAATTTATTTTGATGCTACTCTGCCGTTTCAACCTGCAATTGTATAAATAAACTTGCAGATGTAAAGTACTGAATCAAAATGCGGTGTCCAACTTGATTAATTTGTGATTAATATAATGTAAGATAATTAGCATGATTTTAGGCTCGGGACGTTACAGTGGGCTAGAAGAACCAACTTCATAGGACTTTAGCAGCTGTCCTACATCCTCCAAAGTGACCACCACAAGCATAAGAGTGGCAAAAGGCCAACATGTTGTAAATCTCACTCTCAAGGACACATCTACTAGCCACTTAGCCTCGACAATATTTAAAAAGGTATAGATCTTCCCAATAGTAATGTCATACTTGTGAGAAGAACCTATCTTTCTCTTGTTTGGACCAGTGGGGAGGAATCTTACCAGTAGCAAGGTAATTCACAATATGAGCAAACCGAGAGGTATGTGACATAACAGATAATTGCTCATAGGAAAATGGTCAAATAATCTCTCTAAGTCATTAGTATACTCAGTGAAGATCCTACACAAATGGTCTGCAACCAAATTTTTAGAACCCCTCTTGTCTTTAATCTCAAGGTCAAATTCCTGTAGTAACAAAATCCACCTAATGCATCAAGCTTTGGTGTTATTCTTAGCCAATAAATGTCTGAGTACAGCTTGGTCAGTAAATACAATCACTTTTGAACACAGAAGTTATGAACGAAATTTGTCAAGTGCAAAAACTATAGCTAGCAACTCTTTTTCACTGGTAGAGCAATTCTTTTGAGCATCAATTAGAGTTCTACCAGCATAGTAAATGACATGAGAAATTTTATTCACCCTTTGATCCAAAACAACCCCAACAGTGAAATCGGATGCATAGCATATAATCTTAAAAAGCTAAGAGAAATCAGGGGGTTGCACAATATGAGCTGACACCAACAAAGATCGAAGCTTTTCAAAAGCCTCCACAAGAGACTTATCAAACTCAAAAGGAGTATCTTTAGTAAGTGGCCGAGCCACTTTGCTAAAGTCTTTGATAAATCTCCTATAAATTCCAGAATGGGAGAAACTACACAGAGGTACCCTCACTTTACTGTAAACTATTAAGGATCCTCGGTTTTTAAAACTAATTATAAGGTAACTTGTCTTTTAAGGTAACTAGCAGAAATGACCCTCAATATTTTATGTGAGCTATTTTCAAGTCAAGCTACTCTTCTAATTTATAAACTATGCCCACAACTTTTCATATTTGCACATTTTGTCTAAATTCTTAAAAACTTACTTTCTAAAAATTTTATTTTGTGCGTGTGGAATTTCTCATATAAGTAATATTTGGAATCCTCTTCCAACTGGTCTTAGAGCTACGTGACCAGAAATAATTAGGATAATTAAGCTAATTAATGACTAAATAAGCTTATTAACTATGATTAATGCTTGAATTATCACCTGCTTGCCCTGGTCCAAATTATTCATTCATTATTCACTCACCGGAAGGAATTTCTTCAGTAGCACCTCAATTAAACTATATTACTGATATAGTTTTAGAACTAAAAGTAAAATTAGCTAAAACTAAGACTATAGTCAAAGACCTTAAGAAGCAATTATCTGTAACTCACCTTTCTCTAGTTAGCGAAGTTAGGCATAGTGGAAAATCTACGTCAAGTCTTAGTACTCCATTTCAGCATAAATATCCCTTCCAAAACCTCAAAAACAAAAATCCATTTCCTTTGGATGATATAAAAATCAAAAAGAAGTAGAAGAAAAATCAGTTGAAAAATTGTCTGAAAATACTAAAAAAAAGAAGAGGATGAAGTATAAGCAGTATACTCTTGAAGAATTGCAAAACATGTTTGAGAAAGAACAGAATCCAGAAGAATTAAACAAGATCATGGGCGCAATCAGTGATAAACATGATATGTTATCTGATGATAATGAACAGACGAATAACGTCCAATTAGAAGAAGAAATATATCAGCAGATGAATCTGATTAAACTAGAAGATCTTAATGTGTTACCATTAGGAGACATTAGAAGAAAACTGGATAAAAAATATGATAAAATGGTTGTTGACGACGAAATGAATAAGATTGAAGAAGAACTCGACTTAAGTGAAATAGAGACCAGTCTAGTTAATAATGTTGTTCCTAAACCTAAAGAATTTGGTGAACCTTCTAGAAGAAGTACTCTTTTTATAAGACCTAGGTACATTCCAGCAGGATGTATAACTAATTTTTCCTTTCGGTTTATCTTCAGAAAAACCACTACCTTTGAAGCAATTGGCCATACCCGAATTAGCCAAATCGGATATATCCTAAATATCGATGGAGCTCGTAATAGAGAGAAAATATTTGAACATTGGAAAAGAGCCATGGATAGTGTCTTAAACCTAAACACTACATGGATTGCTGTAAACTTTCCAAACTACATTGAACATAGTTTTTCTGGAACTGTAGCTGACTAGTATGATTCACTAAATAAAGACGATAAAAATACATTAAGAATAATGAAAACACTAGTTGCTATACTCAAAAACCTATGTAAGGAAATCAAAATCGAGTTCATCGGAGCTAAACTTGATTTCAAACAAAAAGTAACAGAACGATAAAGAAAAATTAATAACATAGAATAATGGGATATAAGATATCTGAAAAACTATATTACTGAATTTAGTCAATATTATTACAAAATTGGGCATAATGAAACCAATCTGTGTATATTCTATGACAAATTGGCATATCCTGTAAATTTCATAATTAATGAAAAATACATTGCATGGCTTAAAAGAGCAAAAGTCATTGATACACTTGGTTTGAGAATCTTTTGTTTAAGAAAATGGATCAATGATCAATATCTTAATCTCCAAAAGCAAAAGAAAATTAAGAAGCAATTCCTAACTTGCTAGGATTTGCCTTACCAAGGGGGAAAAGAACCTGAAAGGAGAAGAAAAAGAAAATTTTATAAGAAGAAGAGCTTTGGAAAGCGAAGGTGTGAAAAATATAGAAGAATATAACAAACTAAGTCCTAAAAAACGAAGATTTTTTAGGAAAGCGACTTATTGTCTTGCAAGAAAAAGCAACTGTAAAAGTTAGGCATGTGAAGAAGTAGGACATTATGCTAATGAATACGCAAATAGGAAGAATAACAGCTTATTGAAACATTGGATAGCCTAGATTATGTTAAGCTTAGTTAGGATGAGGCATTAGACCTATCCCTAAATAACAACAAAGGAATTATTGAAATTTTATTGGACAATGAATATGAAGAAAGTGATTATGAAAAAACAAGTCATATGATGCAAAGTAGCTCGATTAATCTTGGTGATCTTCAAGGAGAAGAGTTTGTTGTAGACAATGAAAACAAAGAAGTCAAAAGAGATTGGGTCGTTCCCATAATTCAGGCGGACATGATCTATAAAAAATTCATCTTTCAATTAAAAAGCAAATATGTGTTTCAAATGATGAAAGGAGATATAGAGATTAAAGATTGTAAGTATGATATAGGAGAAGCTAATCTCATCAATTGGGAAAACAACTTTAAGCATAACAAAGATAGAAAGTATAGGTATATCCATGTTGAAAGTATCCAAGTTCAAATTATTCCATTACAATATTATGGTAAAGATATTGATCTTTATGCTTTGCTATGTAATATTAGGCATATGAAATTGAATAATCAAATTATCACAAGGATAAAGACCAATTTATGTAATGGATCAGTGGGATTCAATTGCCGACCTGGATATTATGTGAGTCTGAAATATGAATTTGTTAAAAACTTTCTATCTCTTAAGATAAAAACAGTTGGGATGGACATGAAAAGAGGAGGATATCCACTGAGGATATTTTGAAAAATAATCTACAAACCAGATAATACCATAAGATCCAAAGACTAAGGTAACAGTGATAGAAGCATAAAAGTTTGAAAGTTCTACCCCTATGCAAAAGATTCAAAAGATTAAATCCAATCCTCAAGAGATAAAGATTGACATGTCATAAATTTCTAGCTTTGCCAACTTTACTAAAATCAATAAGAAAAATGTGATAAAAATTGATGAGAATAGTAAAATTACCATTAAACCCTAATTATTAAGAAGTATGAGTGCAAGATCAGAATGGAAAGAAAGATCTTCATCAGCTAAAGAAGAGCTTAAAAAAGATGATATAATTAGTATGACAAGTGAAATGAGTTTTGAAGTCACAAGACATAGCGTAGGCTGAAGTATGAGTTTAGATAGAAAGCTCATTAGGTACAAAATAAGAATTATTAGTGAACCAATCTATGAAGATGAATTAGTCAAAAATATGACTATGGAGATACGCTATAAAGCTACCAATACAAATGCTAACAGCATCTACATCCTAATAAAGGTTTGTTTAGAGGGATATAACAAATATGAGTTATGTTCCTCTATATATATAGTGGTTGTTCTGTATGCTTTGGAAAGAGATCGTTATTTCCAGAGTTTACATGGAAAAGAGCCAAAAATCCTTTATAAGTGAAGATAGCTGATAATAGCATTATGAGCTACAATGAAACCGTTGAAGGGTTATCTATAGAATTAGGAGGAATCCAATGCATAATACCAATTCTATGGGCTACTAATCAACCCTCTCTTGATATGATTATTGAAAATACTTTTCAGAGATTATATTCTGCATGCACACAGACCATAAAGTAGATAATATTCACAATTAATGGCTGCTCAGTTCCTATTAAAAAATTGAGTAAGGCTTACACTCATCAAAAAATTAAGTATACACGCAGCCAGCGAGAATGCCTGCACAACGTGAGGTAGCACTGACAATCCCATTACTTGAGTTATCTATTAAGGAGCAAATTGCTAAACAACAAGAAGAATTATGTAAACAAGTCTACTCTAATAATCCTCTAAAATCTTGGGATAAAGATAAAACATTTGCTAAAATCACTTTGTTAAATTCCAATAGTATTATCTGAGTCAATCAAATGGTATATACACCCCAGATATCTAAGAATTTGATAAACAAATCCAAGAACTTCTGGATAAAGGATTGGTCAGAAATAACAAGAGCCCTCACATCAATCCCGCTTTCATGTTAAGAAATCACGCTGAAGAAAAAAGGGAGAAAAGCAAGAATGGCAATTAATTACAGAAAGCTTAACGATAATACTGTCTTTGGTGGTTATTATATTCCTAACAAAACCATCTTTTTTAATAGAATGCAAGGAGCCTCTTAGTTCTCAAAAATGGATTGCAAAAGCGGATACTGGCAAATAAAAATGGATGACAAAAGCATTTATTTAACTGTATTTAGTGCCCCATAAGGACATTATGAACGGATAGTAATGCCATTTTATCTTAAAAATGCACCTCAAATATGCCAAAGAAAATGGATAACATCTTCGAATACCTCAATCACTGTTGTTTAGTTTACATTAATGATATTCTTATTTTTCCAAAATTATGGAACAACACAAAGATGATGTCTTAGCTGTCACCCAAAAATGCATTGATCATATTATTATACTTGGTAAAAATAAGTGCATTTATGCTGAACAAGAAATTGAGTTCTTAGGCCTCGAGACAAAAGCTAGACAAATCATCCTACAAAAGCATATTCTGGAAAAAATAGAAAATTTTCCTGAAAAGATTGAAGATAGGAAGTACCTAGAAAGGTTTCTTAGATGCCTTATGTATGCTTCAGATTTCATTAAACATTTAGCTAAACTGAGAAAGCCATTATAGCAAAAACTCAAGAAATAAGTAAGTTGGACATGCACAACTAGTGATTCAAAGATTGTTCAAAACTTCAAAAAGATGAGTAAAAATCTTCCTGTTCTTAATTTGCCTAATAAAAGAGATGATTTAATTCTTAAGACAAATGTCAGCAATGAGCACTAAAGTACAGTACTCAAAATTAAAGAAGGAGAAAGACTCGGCAAATATTGCAGAGTTGTTTAAATAAAGTAGAATACAACTATCCCACGATGGAAAAAGAAATCCTTATAGTCGTAAGGGGAATCGAAAAGTTCTTAATCTTTTTAGCCCCAAAACCATTACTTATTCACATTGATTGCAAAGGAATATTTGGTTTTGTGAAAAAGAATTTATCAAATATGCAAGCGCAAGGAAAAAGAATTTCACAAGTCGATACGTGAATTCTAGAATTAATCCCAACTCCAATAGTTATTATGTTCGAGTCTTTCCGATTCTTTAATTTGAAGTTGGATCGTTGCTTGCATACTCTTCTAACATTCTTATAAATACGCAAATTTGTGGAAGGATCCATTTTACAAACTCTATCTTGAAGATCAATTCCCTTGAAGATGGGAGGACCTTTGCAAATAGGGGTTTGCGGTCATCATTTTCGGACACAGGGAAGCAATGCCAAAGAGAATTGGTGCAAATGAGGATAATTTGAAATCGTACTTTTATAATGGAAACACTTTGTAGTTCTTTCAGCTGTAATTTCTTAAGGAGAAATTAAAGATACGATAGTCGAGTGAATGATTCGACAATGCAACTAGTGCCCCATTACCCTACGCCAATATCCAAGTAACACTAAAATAAGAAAAATAAATTTATTGAACTCCACATGGAAAACTTCCCTTGCTGTAATGGCATCTATTTCAAAAAAAAAAACGAAAATCTATGCTAATGATTGAACAATACTATGTGGTTTATCCCACTCCCCATTGACTTGGGTTGAATACTTGCATTGCTGTGTCTTTTTTTTGGAGGGGGTACTTAAGCACTTTGTATTCAGTAAGTCCAAAAACACAATACAATATTAACTTAGACATTCCCAAACAAAATCAAAAGCTATTCAAAGAGCACTACTACTTGCCTATTCAATTCACCTTTGATGCAGTTTGTATTCTCCTGTGAGATATTGAGATTTAACATTCTTAACAATCTGTTAAACCTCAGTTTCTTTCTTCAGAAAGATTCATTTATTCCTCTCCAACCAAATGCAGGAAATAAGAGCGGCAATCAACATATACACAATTTTCCCTGACTGAAATGACTTTCTTCCTCTTTAGAATCCAATTCCATGATTTGGATAGGGTACTCTCCACGGTAGAGTAAAAGACATCAGGACTTCTTGACTAAAAATGCACTAAAAGAAAAGATGGTCTCTACTTTCATTAACTGCGTTGCACAACACAATCTAGCCTCCTGTATAATTCCCTCTTCCATAAGTATGTCTTTTGTCTGCACTCTATCCTACAGAGCCAGCGAAGCTAAGAAAGCTGCCTTTGGTACGTTGCAGTTCCCCAGGTTCATTTAGTCCATTGTAAGTTACTTTCTTATCCACTCGTAGCCATTTGACACAAAGTACTAACCCATTTTCCTTCCTAGCGATCCATTCCAAGTCTGAATACATCTTTCACTTGTACAACTTGCTGCTTAACCCAACTAGCATCATTAGGTGTCTAACCTTAATGTTGTTACTTATTAAACATAACTTGTTTCCCATTAATCACACCAACCTTTGATAGTCTTGTTTATACTCTGAAGTTATCTCCATTTTCAGATTACAAATTGATGTCCGATACTTACATACTTATTTATAAATGTCTTTTGAGGCAAATTCATTGAGTCTATTCATAATTTAAATATCAGTCCTGTTGATATCTTATGCCTGCCTTCTCAGATATCATCAATGTACCGTTTTTGCAGAAGAGAGAGGAAAGGACAATTTTCCATTGCCCTTCCTAAAGTTCTAAGTCCTAAACGAATGGCTACGTTAAGAACTGAGCATTACCATTAGAAATGGTGCTTGCCACTTTTATATTTGAATAGAATTTTACATCATAATTTTTCACAAAATGCAGAAGCGCCTTGTTATTTACATGATTATATTTACATAACAAATATACATGACTTTATATAATGAATATGCAAAATTCCATTTATATCGAGGAGCATTGGCATACGATGCTCAATTTTTTCTTTCTTTTTCCTTATTTATAAGCCAACTCAATTAGGAGTCTAATCTCTTAATAATGTCAACCTCCTAGACAATGTAGGGGCAAAGCATACTACAGGTCAGTGTTATGAAAACCGGACTGGATCGGCCGATTCAACCAGGAACCAAACACAAGTCCAACCCAGAATCATCTATGGACATGCTTAACCAATCACTGCTTCAACAAGGTTGTTTTTATGATTGAACTAGTAGTCTCAATTAGGTAGCTCAGTTTTTTTCTTGGGCAGCCAAAAAAAGTGGGAACGAGGTATGGAGTGGTTTCAGACATTCATTGTTGTCATCGTGCTAGAGTTGGAAAATTCCGATGCCATACGACAATACGACATAAACCTGACCCGAAGTTACTGAAAGAAACGCAAACTCGATCCGATCTGAACGAATTTCGTCCCGAAGCCGACGCGATTTGGCCATTTAGCATAAACATATTACTTGTCAATTTTGAGCAAATTTAAGCTCTTTCACAACCGACACAAAATTGACTCATTCAATAAATAGGTTAACCCGACCCAACCCCTTTCCCAACTCTACGTTATTGCTATGTTGTCTGTTCTAACGTTTGCAAGGACTTGGTCAATCTGCTTGGTGCACTCGTCTGTCTAACCCCAAGCACCGATATATATCTAACATATATTAAAGCCAAATGACGGAAAACCTAGCTTTTACTAAAGTTGCTCATTCTCCTCTCCATGGTTCCTCCTTTTGTCATTTTACATTTGCTTACACGTATCCTAGGATGAGAAATGTTAATGGGTGAGGACTGAGGATCCGGATTTTCTAACAATACTTCACCAAGCAAATTAAAGAAGCAAGTCCACTCCCTTCTAGGGTGAAACTCATGACGAGATATTGGGTTTCCAAAAGGAAAATCAAAACTCCATCGGTGAATAAAATTTATTTATATAAAAAAAGAAAGTAAATTCACCATCCTTCATTTTTTCTTTTTGTTTTTATTTCTTTACGTGAGACGTGAGAAGAAATCCATCATGTTTTTAGTTCCATAACATCATTACCAATACAACAATTTGCTTTCAAAATAGCGTTTACATCAATATAATCTCATGAATTTGGGATCTTGCTTCAATTGAAGACCACGGATCAAAATGCGGTTTCGGTCGCGATTTCGAATTTAATCGTGATACATACGGCAATTGCATTTCATATCGCAGCATGGAAACGCGGTCCCCCACCTCCAAAATCTCCCAAATGCGTAGTTTTATTGTGGTTTGGCCACATTTTGAATCCATGTAAAGACTCATCTGCACTTTTGTAGGTTGGAAGATCTATACAAACCAGAAAACACATGTTAGAACACCGAATATACCCATGAGTTATGAATTCAAGGTCAGGGCATTACAAACTTTATAGTGGACTTCCATACAAAGCTATGTGCATTGCTTTTATGCTAAAATTCCATAGATAGAGACAATTAACCCAAAACGACTATGCAGTGTGCCAAAGCAAAACTTTCCCTAGTATCAGGGTTCATAACCACTATTCTCATACCTTGATTGCTTGTATACATACTACGCCTGAGGTTTGCTTTCTTCCAACAGCAGGTGGATTATGGACTCCACCACTTCATTTTCAACTGCTGCAGTCTACGTGATGAAAAGAGGTGCATGGAATGAAGCAAACATACAATAAGGATCATATTTTATGAAATTACAAAAATGAAATCGGTAACATAAAAACATGATTGGATATTTTGTTCACACAAACATCAAGGGATAGATCACAAATAACTAGTCTTTTCTTCCACAAGTCCAGGCTTCTTACCAGTGCCAAATTGTTCCTCTTCTGAATTCATGTTTGAAAAAGATTTATCTTTAGTCTAGCTTTGAGACCACAACTCTCAGTTTTACTTCCCTTATGCATTATTCAGCTATCCAGGTTTGGTTGACCCAGAAGTCTCATTCACTGGAGAGCGGTCTGTAGTTCACACTGAGCAAATACAACTAAGTAGAAAAACCTTATTTCCAGTTAAGTTGTAGGAAAAGAAAGAGATGATGTGCTCCTGCGGAACAGTATCTATACTTTCGAAGAAAGCTAGCCATGACTCATGCTTTAGCTTTTGGGTGCCAAATAAAGTACAAAGTATCGAGCATACCCCCTAAACCCCATCTTCCCTCCGAAGCCCTGCAGTAGCTGGCCCAACGCATGATATTATTACATGGGGCAACCTGCCACTCCGCCAAGGAGGAAAAAGAACACAGAGAGATGGGGAGAGAGAGAGAATGGGGAACCAAATAACAGTATCATGTACACACATGCCAACCTTTACACTTCTGAGAAAAAAAAGATAGAATCATATCCCAACTACTCCCACAAAAACGGCCGACGAGAGAGAGAGAGAGAGAGAAGTGGTCCCAAGAGTAGAGCTTTTTATACACCGATGTATTGTCAAAATGACCTGACGATGTCGCTAAATTATCTTAAAATACATCAGACAAAATTGATCTTGTTCTCAGAAGGTAAAAGAAGAGTGAGCATACCCACTGGAACAAATGAATGTCCTTCAATGATTCACAGGCAAGCTATATCTTACAATGAGTGTGTGTGTGTGTGTGTGTGTGTGTGTGTGTGTGTGTGTGTGTGTGTATATATATATATATATATATATATATATATATATATATATATAGCCAAAAGCATGTTGCTAGAGCACTTGAACATAGAATAGAGGCCATATACGGACACCAGAAAGGAAGTGGAGAGCCCAGAGGCTGAGGTTGCACGAGGCACATTCAGTTGTGATCTCACTGAAGAGAGAGAAAGCCACTTGGTTTGGCCAAGGCCCCCCCCCCCCCAACCCAACAAAAAGAAAAAAATAAAAATGAAGAACCAGGAAACAAAATTCATTTGGCTAAAACGGTGTATACTTCAGACCATGCCATGTAAGGAGTCATGTAAGGCAGTGATTCCCTGTTTTGAGGCAACATAGGGAACAAGAAACCATGTAAACTAACTTTGAGTCACATACAGTTCTGTCCTTTCCAGTTTCTGTTCATCAATCACAAATTGATTGATGTATGTTCTATCATGTTCACTGAGGAATTTTTAAGTTTTTTCTTCAACAATGAACACTCTCACATACCTAGCTACACAAAAACCCGTCACTGTTACTTATGCCTTGTCCAGACAGCAAGGAAACATGTAGTATAAGTTTGGCCTTGGCACATTCCCCTTTCGTGAATTCAACCTTCCAACAGCCAATTCATACCTTCTCCTCAAAATGTATCAGATTCAAGAAAGCCACAGTGCCCCTCAGAACAAAGCATCAGATCTAGTGCCTTTATGATGTTTACCATGAATTTTTTGTACAAAATTTATTCCTCTAAATACGTGACTGTTATTGAGCCCAATTGAAGTTGATAATCTTCTTGATGATAAATCAGGATATATCAAAAGGATATCAGGGGGATGTGAATCATGTACAGGAGTGTGAAAACAAAAATTATTGTTCCCATATGAATGATACTATCTACAAAATCCAAAACACCCAAGGGCACGCTGTCATGAATCATACGATCTACAAAATCCAAAACACTCAAATGCCAGACACAATGAAGCACAAAACTTCAACTATACAAACTCTCCGCGAAGCAAGTAGATGGGATGTCAGCTAGGGGATTACCTGTGGCTTTTTGATCAAATCATTTAGAACAGATTGGAGAGTTAACCGGAGCTCCTTGAACAGCACAGCCGTTTGTGCTGGCGCAGCTATTTTTAACCAACCATCTACTGTGACAACACCCATCTGCACAGTAACACCAAAATGTCTTTACGCAAAAGAAAGTTGGTAAAGAGGATTTTCTCCTTAATTCCAGATACTTTTCCCCATCCCTGGAAGGTTTTTTTTTTTTGGGGGGGGGGGGGGAATTTGTTGATGTGGAGATCAATAGGAAGAAAGCCGTGAGATATCAACATTCAATGAATAAATACCGAGGGGTGAGCACATATGTCACCAAGACAGACAAACTTCTGTAAGGCAGCAGCAAAAGGGAAAGCAGCATTCATAGGGTACAGGATATAGTTAATACATGAATAAGTAACAATTAAACCAGTTTATGACAGGAAATAAGAACTGTTCCTATTTGTGTTACTAGCAATATCCGACCATCTTCTAGCTTGTCCCCAGCCCCAGCCCCAGCCCCAGCCCCAGCCGCATGTCCCCATGACAGAAAATGTGCAACGAATCCTACTCACTCAACCAAGCCATCTCATCATTTTACTTTCCTCAACCAAATCGTCACCAATAGAAAGCCGAAAAGTTCCATATGCAAGAAGTAACTCATACTGAATCAAAACAAGATAGTAAAATCTAACGCATGCCACTTCTCAATCAATTAAAAATTACATTGAACCTCTGTGCTGAGGGATGAATTGGGAAAAGTCAATAGATTATGCATAAGTGATCTAATCATGGCATACCAAACTAGTTTTGTTCGATGTGAAAATCTGGGGTCCAGGGTCCTATTGAACAGGGGCAAAATTTCATATGATGAATTCTTCTTGTTCTGAAGTCTATTTTTGCAATGTGGGAAGGAGCATTTTCATTTCTTCCAGGTCATAAACTTGAAAAACAAGGGGACATTTATATGCCAAAAGCAATGTTCATGGCCAAGCAACTCTAAAAAACTATATCAGCATGGGAATGACAAAAATTTTTCGATTAATCGATTTTGTTTGTGGTCAGAAATAAAATTTATGGCACTTACCTGATGCTGAACATTAATGCCACCACCAAAAAGCAGAACAGAATAGGGGGAGATAATAGTAGTGTCTCGCAGGAAAACCTTGTTCGTTTCCACCTAAACATGTCAAGATTTGAGAAATCAGTTTAATGAAAAGCATAGGGTTTCAAGCTTTGCATTACATACAATAAAAGAGACGTGACATGCTTCCAGCATAGGCTGTCCATTGTCGTGGAAAGAAACAAAATCTTGAAACAGACATAAGCTGAAAGTCTGCACAGTGAAAGTACTACTGCTCCTAAAATTAGAATTAACACACCTCTTGGTACAACTACAAATGGCCATCACTAGACTTGGAAACTGGAATGACTGAAAAGTGTTAGGAGTACATAACTCGCTTATCCTATCAAATTGCAATTTGAAAATTCATTAAGATACCCGGGGGACCTCATCATCAAAATCAGGCACTGGCCAGAATTGTCCAAATATACGCCATTATTATAGTAATTGAGACATCCTACTCCCATACGAATTTATTCTCCTAAATACACATAACCAATGATTTGTGAAATGTTAGAGACATTTTAAAACTTAAGTGTAAAGTAAATGTGATTCTAGTTAGAAGATCAATTCAATAAAAAATAGGTTTACATAGTGTTTTTCAATCAACATACTCTTACAATCTATGTTGCTAGGACTGCTAGGACTCAGGTACAGGTGTCGGACAAAAGTACATATCCATCTATCTAATTCGCCTTAGTTAAAAATTTACGATGCTATGACTTTGTCCTAAAATGGGATAGGGGTAGTTGGGTACGGCGACACGGCTTTTTATTTTTATTAAAAAAAGTTTAAATCCTTTATTGATTTTTTTTTTTTAGCATTTCAAGTTTACCCTAAATTATTGCAAATAATTTAAAACTAATGGAAATACAAACAATTGAGCTTAGGGCCCATTCTTTTCGTTGGTCTTTTCCAATTTACCAACTTCAACCAATTTCAACCAACTTCAACCCATTTCAATAAAAAATAGCAATTTCAACCCATTTCAACTTACCTCAACCAACTTCACGCTTTTACCAACCCCAATTTACCAACGAGAAGAACAGGCCCTTAAGGGAAGCATGGACTTGAAATTCTTGGAATTTAACCCCCAGCCCAATGAATGCTCAATGATCCTCAACACGGATACCAACCGTCACCCACAATAAATAAAAACCAAAATCGTACTTGATTAGGTTAGAGGCGCCTATTGTGAAAAGTGAAAACTGAAAAGGCAAAACCCGAGCCTTGTTTCCTTGCCGGCGCATAAGATGTGTGAAGGGGGGAGAGAGAGAGAGAGAGAATGCCAAAGACAGGGACACAAAGGGAGAAAGAGACAAAGGGACAGAAACCCTAGGAAGACTTGAAGGATAGAGAAGACGCCATCGATGCTTCTACGAGTTCTCTTCAACCTAGCCGTGTCCCGTTGCCAGGCCTGACCCATACTCCGTATCGTGTCGTGTTGACATGGGTATGGCAAGCAATTTGCCAAGTCGAAGCATCATAGCCTACAACAACAGCAACAACATCCTAGTCTAGTCTTAGTTTGAATCCTACTCAAGCAAAACCCATGAAGATCTGGATATGACCAGCAGTCAGGTATATAACATGTTGATAGGCCCAATTTTTTTCCTTACAAGAAAATTTGCAGGGTCGACCTAACCTAACAGGCTTAGAACACCTTTTTCTGAGTTATTTTTCTTTTGTTAAAATTAAACATTCGGCATATTCATTACTTAAAATAAAAGAGAATTAGAGAAGTACAAGATATTATCTTTTAATTATAACATAAAAAATTTAGATTATGACAAAGTAATTTATTTGAATATAACCATACATATTCATTTCACCAAAGATATAATGGAGGGACTTGCCTATATTTAACAATTGTTCTTATTCTAGATTGATTGTATGAAAAGTAGATAGTTATCTCACATAGTTTTGTTCCCATTTATTAAAATTATTCCATTTATAAGTTGTATATGATGTTATTTTATGAGAATGGAGTAAGAAAAGAAAAGATATCATTGTTTAATTTGTCAAAGGATGTAATAATTATATAACTATATAATGAATACTCATTACTGTTAAGAGGGATAAATTAAAGAAATATAAAAATAAGGATATAATGTTTGGATCGAGCTGGCGAGTTCTGGTTCGGGTCAGGTTTGACACACTAATTTGTGGGTTTTTCTAGTTCGGTTTATTTCGAGTTTGGGTTGAAAAAATTGTCTTCAAAATCTAGAATTTTCGGCGGCAGTTTTTTGCCAGGTATAGCCGCCATGCCCATCTCCTAACCAAAAAAAATAACATAGAAAAAGGAGGCTTCAACTTCTAACTTGGCCGTATTACACGCCAAATTAGGTGGGTCTAACTTGCTGACTTAAAACAAAAATTAAAAGAAAGTATCAGAAATCATCCATGCACATACAACAAAGATGGCAATTATAAATAACAAAATAAGATTTGAATGAAATAAGATGATATCGATAAGCATTAGAATAATGATGATGAGAAATATAGGGAAAAAATTGCAAAAATTATGCAAGAAGCAACGGACTAAGATGCAAGTATATGTTAGAAGCTTTGAAAAGATGACTGCATACCAAAGTTTTTTTTTTTTTTTTTTTTAAAAAAAAAGAGGCTAGATAAGGCCTTACTCTAAGAAAAGTAACCGTAAATCTAGAGCCATGAACTCCTACCGAAGGCTAAGTTCTCAGTTAGTCAAATAAGCGAATGCTTCTATCAAAACCTCCCATTTTTTTGGCAGGTCTTCCTCTTGTTCCCTTATAATCCAAAATAGCAACCTTCTGTCACCTCTCTTGGTGCATCATATGTCTCCCCTTGATGTTCCCAAATTATATCATAATTGCTTCATGCATGTAATCCCCAACAATGGCTGCTCCCACCATATCTCTGATCAAAACAACTTATCTTGTTCCCTAGTATGGCTGCACAGCCCAGCAACCCAACTCAATCAAATACCTGCAACTACCATGTTATTAACACATATTCTCTTGATTGCCAACACTATAGTGCACACAATACGGCTGGGCTAACCACCAAGCAATAAAATTTCCCTTTAGTTAAGGCGAAGACTTCTTGTCACAAAAACATCTCCATGTCACATTGAAGTACTCATGCATCCCCCCCCCCCCCAAACCATCTTGCTCGTGATGCCATGAACAATGTTATCATCAAGCTCCTTTTTATCTTGAATGATGGCCTCATAACTCTTTTAAGTTTTTGAATAGATTTGAGCATTGATTGTGATTCACCATTTTTATCAATCATGTCCTCATTAAACTTCCATTCTATGTATTCATCTTCACCCTTCACCTGGTTAATCTGATATCCTCAATAAAGTCCTGTAAAAGGAATTTTGCATATTGTGGGTGTTCAATGCCTTACAAATTGCCATGACTTAAGATATCTCTATCCATTCACCACCTAGCAATCATGAGCACCATCGTATCTTACTGTATTATCAATAGCTAAGAGCATTATTGCTACCTTAGATGAGGATAATGTGGTGGGATAGGATTAAGGTCTTGGAACATAGAGAGTTAGCTTCGTAGCTGTCCTTGGGGTATCGTAGGGTAGGTTTTGTCGTTGTATGATACAGAATATTTTTCCCATTTTTTGTTTGTCATGTTCGAATGCAAATAGTTTTTTCATATGGGAAGAGTTATAAATTAGACTTCATTGTTTGTTAAGGTACAGTACTTTCCTATGCGATGTTGTGCTTGTGCCGATTTGTTAGTATTTCTTAATTCATTTCCTGCTATTTATCTTTAGTTTCTTTTTCAAATTGTTCTCACAAAATCATTTATTGTGGGTCTCTTAGCATCAGCCTCTCTATGGAAAAGATGCCTGTAGAGGTAAGGTTGCTTACATCTGAATCTCCCCAGACCCTGCGAAAGCGGGACTCACTTTGGGAGATAGTGTTGTTGTTGTTGTTGGATTATGCAAGAAAAGGTGCATAGAAGGAGAAAGAAGGTTGGGGACTTCTTGATCCCCGGAGCACCAGACTTTGAAACCCAGAAATGGAGGTAGGGAGAGTGTTTGAGGGATCTCGCAAAACAGTTTGAGGGATCTCGCAATATGTCAGTTTTGCC
Source organism: Carnegiea gigantea (assembly GCA_029747015.1). Lineage (NCBI taxonomy): Eukaryota > Viridiplantae > Streptophyta > Magnoliopsida > Caryophyllales > Cactaceae > Carnegiea > Carnegiea gigantea. The sequence goes on from JAKOGI010002780.1 coordinate 71,271, forward strand.
AAAGAATAAATCCAACATGGTGAAGATACAAATCCTATTTTCTTCTCTCTCCTTTTTCTTTTTTGGGGGAGGGGGGGATGGGGGAAGATCTTCGTGGTGTTTTGAAAATGTAAACATGTTGCACTACAACACGAATGAGTTCCAAAAGTACGTCAATTTTTATTTTATTTTGTTACATGAAGAAGCCTATAATGTTCAGTAATTCAGATATTGTTGGAGACTTGCTCGTCATGCTAGTATGTGTCATTGACTAGCAAAGACTCTTTACAGTGGTGAAGGGTAAAGTTATATAAAAACCATTCCCCCCCCCCCCCAAAAAGAAAATAAAAAAGAAATCAATAATTCATCTAATGATATATGTCATTCATTCATGCAAAAGGGTAATCTAAGACATATACTAGATGCCGTTGTCATTGACACCAAAACGAAGAAGGTTTTGCCATTGTGCTAACCTTTTCAAGGAAAACAAGGAATGGATATTGGAATGTCTTTAAATCACTGTTGACAGAAGAAGGGTGCATATGGACTTCTCTTTTTCCATCATACCATGCTGGGCTGCCCTTAGATATGGGTTTAAGTGAATGTCTAAGATTTCCAAGCGCTGGAGGATGAATGCCGTCAATTGTTGCAGCCACATTGGGATACAAGCCTGCGCACAATATTGCCTGAGCAGTCCCTATTCAGAACTTAATTCATAATAATAAGCTCTTGACAACATTAATCAAGCAATATTCCAAGAAAGGAAGGCCCACAGCAGGGAAAACATTTGTTTCAAGAGAATTGAGATGATCATAAAAAAAGTTATATTCAAAGGATATCAAGGAGATGCAACCAATATACAAACAGAGGCAACCACAAAAAGCATGTTACCATTAACCTCTTAAAAACTATGTCACCTAGACCCGGGACACAGGCAAGGATCCAAGTGTCGGACATGTCAAATCTCTGAACTTCGGACACAGAGACAGTGTCCAAATTTTGGACACGGGTACTGGGACCAAAAGTTGAGACACAGCAGGACACAACGTCTGGCATTTATGAAATATAAAGTGAAATAAAATAAAATTTAAAAACTCAAATGAAATGTCATACATGCATATGAGATTTTTGAATATTTTCCTTGCTAGTAATATTAGCCCTTTACAATTGAACTCATCACTGGCCCATTGGTAGAAAACTAAGAAGTGTAAAAACCCTAAAAGCCCCCTCCATCTGTACGCCACAAATCCATAGTACATATATTATTTATTAATTAGAAAAATGTAAATTAACGACAGCAGAAACAAACCCTAACGAGTAACCCCAATTTGGGGACAAGGCGCTGCACTCTGCCCTCCCCCCCACCCCAAACATAACGAGCTCCATACTGGAAGAGGCCATAACTCTGACACCCCTTCCGCTGCAGGAGATCATTCTGGAAGTCTGTTTTGCCTGACCACATGCATCTGAAATTCCCCCGAACTCACCACTGTGTCCACTAATTTTTGGTGGATCAGATCCATATCCGTATTCCTTGCCCAGATCCGCATTTGTGTTGACACTGGTACGGCATGCGAAACAGCCATGTCCTAGTAACATCCCTGGTTCTTCCTCTCCGATTCCCTAGAAACCAAGCAATCAATCATGGGAAGTCGCCCAACCAAGCTGCTGCATTGCTCCCTTCAATGACCAATCCCCCAAAGAATTTGTCCTTCCTCAGTTGATGCTTTACTTTACAAATCTAAGGGGAACATGGTTCAATTTTGTTGGAATGGAAAAGAAGAGGAAATGATTCTAGGAGGTATGGGAATGGTTTTTGATTCCTGAGTCCACCTGTTTGGTTTAATTTAAGAATGAATTCCATGCAAGTTAAAATCAATATTTAAGGGTATGTGTGTATGTAAATCCAAGGAGTGGGAAAGGATTAGTAAAATGCATATCTTGTGTGCTCATCATTCCATTCAGAATGTGATTTTGGGTAAAAAAATATCTAAACCAAACAATAGCTACGGGAATATGTGATACCATTTCCTATACCAAAACTCAAAAAATCTTGAACCAAGAGGGGCTAAGGGTTTTCACTTTTCAAGCACAATTCTAGCAGTTGGTTACTTATTCATATAGATGAACATGTTATGAAAGGGCTGTACCCGATGTTGTGCCTACATATCTGGTCATTGCCATGCCATTATGGATGGCACAGAACACCAGCCATCATTTGGAACTCAATAACCTAGCAAAACCGTACACAAACAGACTAAAACTTCACCTGAAGCCTGAATAATACCGTGCCCCAACAATATTTCAAAGCGCAGAGGCTCTCAGTTTCTCATTATCATCAAGATGTTTTGAAATGTTCATGCAACAGAGGTCCAAATACCATACGGAAGAGAAATAGATTTACCTTTACAACAGCAGAATGATTTGCATGCTTGTTAAATGGTTGTGATGTGTCAGAAAACCAACTGTCCAGATTTTCCTTCTTCCTACCCTGGAAAGAAGTGTTGGAAAAAGAAAGGCCATGGTCAGGCAAGAGAGTCAATAGAGACAAGAAAAATACAGATAACAGCGGCCAAATTTTGTAAGAAGGGAGATGAATGCATACTGGACTCATGCAAACACCATAGAAGCAAGCATATGGACTTAATCATTTTTGTTTGCAGGACCATCAAAGAATAGGTCTTAGAAAACTTATATGGGGCTTCAAGAATTTTCTTTTGAAGAATCCTCCTCAAATAGAATCAGGTTTACCACACATGACATATAGCAAGTCTAAATGAATGTATTACAGATGAAAACTATCATACATGCAAAATTATCTCCCACTATGCTACGTGATCATAGATATAATCCAAGCATCTGACATCATATTTCCTGCATCCACATGAATAGTGTCATGAACTACCAAATAATGCATAGTTCCTGCGATTTTGACAGGGATGGGCTTGCAGGCAATCGTGGCCATGCCTAACTGCACCTACCTTGTATTGCCATTACCTTATATCCTTGATACCTGATAGGTTATTGGATGCTTACATGTAATACCCTAAGTATCTGAGAATGCATAAGGGGTCATTGTCCCACATCGCCAATTTAGGAAAGATATTCAAGATATGTGGGTTCGGGCCGATAAGCCTATCAACAAGGCCTTCCAATTTTGGGCTTAGGTGGTTAAGAATTATGGGCATAATTGTTTTACTTTTTACATTGGTGGGTTGTGTTAGGGTGGTTTGGGGCAGGTTCGTTACATCTGCTGTCAAAGCCAACTCCCTTATGCAATGTGTGGCCCATGCCAGGACCAACCGTGCGATCTTCATGATACCCTTGGTGTAGAGGGGGAGAGGGTGGCGCCGGCATGGACATTGGTGGCAACAGCACGGTGGGCTAATGCCTCCAGAAACCCACATTGCTTATGGAGGACGTTCGAAGCCCGTAAAGAGGACGTCGCATTCTTTTAGTGGGGGAGTCTATAACACCCATGTATGTGTAAATGTGTAAGTAAAGGAACTTTGTGCCACATTTCCAATTTGAAAAATAGATATCAAGTTTACGTGGTTCCATGCCCAGAAGCTATGCCTTTCACTTTTGGGTCTAGATGGTCCCAATTTATGGGCTAAACTATTGGACATCTAACATTAGTGGGATGTGTAGCGTGGTTTGAGGTTGGTTCGTTACATTAATGGAAGGTATGGCTTCTTGACGCATATAATTGAATTTGATGTAACTATGTGTTCATGTTCACGAGTTTTAAGCCATGTGTTCCTGTTTGTCAAGTACAAGATATTAAAACATTGGGTTGCTCATGCACTTGGACCAATAAACATCATGATTGACAAGGATATTTTCAAAGTTGGACAGGGTTTTGATTAGTGCTGCTTGGCTTGATGTGTACCCTGCCACTGTGCCCCATAATCACATTAAGAGGATATCTGACCATTGCCCAATGGTAATTGTTCTTATGTTCCTGAACCTGTCAAAGCACCTTTCAGATTCACTAACATGTGGGTGCATAGGCCTCATTGAGCAACTGTGCAGCAATACTGGCAATGTTCTAGCACAGGAGTGCCAATGTTCAAAGTGTTGCAGAAGCAGAAGAGTTTGAGACATCCTATAAGGGTGCTGCGTAGAAATCACTTCAGCCAGATTGAGGTTAAAATTAGTGAGATAAGGGAACAGCTTGTAGCTCTCTAGCAAAGAATTCATGATGATTCACCCAACACTCAACTGTATGGCGAGGAAACTGACTTGACAAGGGGATTTCGGTCATTAAAAAAAGCTGCTAGGGAGGACTTTGTGCAAAGAAGCGAAGAGAAGTGGTTGAACTATGGTTGTGGATGCTTAGCTTCTTTTTTTTTTTTTTATATGACAGTTTGAAGCAAAAAGCATAAACAAACAAGATCTTTATCTATCACTGATGATAATGGCAGTTTGCATAGAGCTCGACCCTTCCTCTCTCCAGGTGCTCGACCCCCACCCCCCTCTCTCCATGTGCTGGTCCTCGGTGGCCGGTGAAGCTCAGGGTGCCCGTAGTGGTCATCGGAGATCCGTCTGAGGTCTGCCGGACTTTAGGTCTCCGGGAGCCGCCGGCCGTCCACTTCGCTGGTCGTCCGTGTTCACTTTCGGCCCTCCCTTGTTGCTCTCTCAGATCTCTGCGCCGGAGGCGGTCTAAGGTGATTTCCGAGCACTGCTTTGGGTTGGCCGGAAGATTCTGCCATCTCCGGTGAGATCTATAGCGGTTTTCCGATCGCCGGCAACTTTTCCGGTCACCGGAATCTCGCCAGAATTTCGCCATCTCACTTTTTCCGGCCCAGATTTAGTCGACTTCTCTCTTGCTGCTGCTGTTTCCTCCGTCCAGTCTCCGGTGAGTGGCTTTTGTGCTATTTCTCCTCGTTTTCTCACTTTTCCGGACAGTGTACGGTAGCGGTGGGTCCGTGGTCAGTTTCTTTTGCTCCCTTCTTAGCTCGTTTTGTACTGTGGGTTTTCTTCCTCCCCCTGCTTTGCGTTGGCCTCGCGTTCTGTCATGCATGCTGCTGTAAGGGTGGAAGGGAAGTTCCTGGAAGTGACTAGGGGTGTGGGAGGTCCTTTTCCTTTTAAAGTTGCTGAATCCAGCAAAAGGAAAAGGTCTTTCATCCGGTTGAGCTTCCAGGAGTTTCGATGGGTGGCGCTTCTGCTTCTCAAAGGGTGAACCATTGTGGTTGAAAACTTTTAGGTGGGGTCAAAGGTGTCTATTGCATCAACTGAGAAAGAATAGTCAAAGGTATATTCATTGTCCTCTCTCTTTTGGGTATGGTGGGCAGGCTAGGACACTGATTTTCCTTGAGGGTGCGAAGGCAGAGGGCTGGTTTGGGGTAACAAAGATTTTCAAGGAATCTCTGATTGAAGGCCATAAGAAGCCATCTCATACAAAAAGGAATGCTCCTATCCCCTCTAGGTCTCCTGTGGGCAGGCATAGGTCTTTTTCTAGTGTCGTTCGAGGTCATCTGGGTGGCTCCCCTGATTCATCTTTGATGGGGTGGAAGTGTAGGGATTGAGGTCCATGAGATGTTTGCGCAGAGGCGAAGTACATAATGGTAGGGGTAACGTGTTGAAGCAGAAGGTCTCCTTCAAGGACAATGTTAATGATGTGTCAGTGTCTCCCAGCATGAAGGGTGGTTCTAAGAAGTTTGTGGAGGCTTCTTCTCCCTGCATTAATCAATTTCAGGTGTTGAGAGATCTTTTGGAGAACTATCCCTCCTCTGATTGTGAGTGCAGCTCCCATTGTAGTTCTCTATGTGCCTCAAGAGTCCCAGAATCACCTCTTGATGTGGTGGAGGAGGAGTTGCATCTTGCAGCTCGCTTACCAACCACGAGTGTGGTAGTTTACTCTCGTAGGAAGAAGCTTGGAAAGATTAAGCTCGTTGTTGATGCTGGGTCGGGTTCTCCTAACATGCAGGAAGTGGGAGGGCCTTCTTTGTTGGAGGAAGCTCTACATCAAGCCCACACTCAAGGTTTAGATGATGCTGCATTAGTCGGTTCTGCTTATTCATGAAATATTAGTGAAGGTTCTGCGTGGGTCTTAGAAAGAATGATCTTCTTTTGTAAAAAGATGGGTCTAGCCATTGAAGGTAGAAAAATAGAGTTGCTCTCTTTTCTGGCCTCGCTGGAAGCTAATAGAATGAAAGGTGATCAATTGGTTGAAGAGACTAGGAGGGATGCAGTTGCGAGGGATAGATTGTCTTCGGATGGGGCCATCCGTTAAAGTTCTTGCTTGGAATGTTAGGGGGTTCAATTGTCCAAACAAGTGAGAGGACTTTAACTGGGTGTTGTGTGCTTTTGTGTGCGATATTACCATTCTCCAAGAATCCAAGTTGGAGGTTGTTAGTCGCCCGATAGCGATTAGTTTGTGGGGCCGTCACCCGATTGAGTGGCTTTACTTACTTTCAGTGGGTCGCTCAGGAGGCATTATTGTCATATGGGATCCTCAAGCCTTGGAGCTTGGCGACTCTCGCACTGGGTCGTTTTCTGTTTGTTGTAAGTTTAAGTCTCTAGAGGACAATTTTGAGTGGGGTCTGATTGGGGTATATGGGCATAATGACGACTATATGCGACTGGCCTTATTTGAGGAGTTTTCGTTCTTTATGTCTTCTTGGGACATTCCGTAGTGTGTGGGTGGGGACTTTAATGTCATCGGGTTTCCTTTAGAGAGATCCACAGGTGGTCGGTCGTCTTAGGCAACGAGAGAGTTCTCCTGTTTTATAGATTCTTGCAATCGGATCAATCCTCCTCTGGAAGGTGCACGCATTACTTGGTCCAGCCATGAGGAGGTTCCTGTGTTATCTCGCATTGACCGATTTCCTTTCTCGGTTGAGTGGGAAGATCGCTTTCAGGGGGTTCATCAAGTTACCCTTCCAAAAATCACTTCAGAGTATTTTCCCATTCTCCTTCGGGTTGGGGAAGTCTCTAGACGTAGGCGTCCTTTTAAATTCGAAAATATGTGGCTCGAGGTGGATGGCTTTAGTGACCTTGTCAAATCTTTTTGAGATGAGCTGGATGTCTCTGGCCCCTCCAGTTTTATTTTGGCAAAGAAATTGAACTTTTTGAAGACCAAACTTAAACAGTGGAACAGTGATGTGTTTGGCCATTTAGAGTTGAAGATGGCTAGTTTGGTGGAGAAAGTGAAACTCTAAGATGAGAAGGAGCAGCAACAGTCTCCCTTGTGGGTAGATAGAATTGAAAGATTGGAAGTTTAAAAAGAACGCCCTTTGGTGCGAAAGTCCATTGATATTTACTGGCGCCAAAGAGCAAAGCAACAGTGGATGGTGGATGGTGATCGCAATGCCAAATTTTTCCATCAGGTGGCAAATAGGAGAAGAAAGTTTAATGCTATTCACAAAATTAAAGTGGATGGCGTGCTCTATGATGATGCTGCCTTGGCCAATGATGCAATTGTTCACTTCTATGAAAATCTGTATCATGAAGATCAACCATTAAGGATTTTTCTTGATGGTATTGCTTTTGCCTCCATTAGTCTTAATGATGCTAGGGACCTTGAAAATGATTTTACTGAAAAAGAAGTTTGGAATGCCATCACTGAGTTAGGAAACGAGAAAGCGCCAGGGCAGATGGTTTTAATTTAGCCTTTTTCCAGCACTGTTGGTCTACTGTCAAGGAGGACATTATGGGATTTTTTGCTGATTTCCATAAGAAAGAGGTCTTTGAGAAATGTTTAAATGCCACTTTTATTAGTTTGATTCCCAAAGTGACTGGTGCAGATGATATTAAGTTTTTAGGCCTATCAGTTTGGTAGGGAGTGTTTATAAGATTCTTGCCAAAGTCCTCGCTTCAAGATTGAGGGAAGTTGTCGGAAACATTGTGGGTCCCTCGCAACATGCTTTTGTTCCCGGCCGTTAAATCTTGGATGCTGCCATGATTGCTAATGAGTGCATAGATTCTTATATTAGATCTAGGATTCTAGGTATCCTGTGTAAGCTTAATATTGAGAAGGCTTATAATTATGTCTCTTGGAGTTTCCTTTTGGCTATGCTTGAGAAAATGGGCTCTCCCAACAAGTGGAGGAAATGGATCTCTTTTTGTATTTTCATTGTGCGCTTCTCTATCTTGATTAATGGTGAAGCATCTGGTTTTTTCTCAAGTTCAAGAGGTCTAAGGCAAAGTGACCCTTTGTCGCCTTTATTGTTCATTTTGGTGATGGAACTCTTAGTAAGTTGGTGTTTAAGGCAGGTGAGGAGGGTTTCTTGAATGGCTTTCGAATTAGCAACCCTCATTCCGAGGGTTTGTTGATTTCTCATTTGCTCTTTACCGATGATACCCTTGTTTTTTGCAAGCCGAGCGAAAGTAATTTGGGTTACTTAAAGTGCATCCTTCTGCTTTTTGAAGCTATATCTAGGCTAAGGGTTAACCTTTCCAAAAGTGCACTCATCCCCATTGGTGAGGTGCCTAATGTTCTTAATTTGGCCCGTTTCTTTGGGTGTGGAGTTGAGTATCTGCCTTCTTCTTACCTTGGTCTTCCTCCTGGTGCTCCTTATAAGAGCATAGCTATTTGGCACCCAATTGTTGAGAGGTTCCATAAAAAATTGACAAGCTGGAAGTCTAAACTTTTGTCTAGAGGGGGTAGATTAACACTTTTGGAAAGCACTTTGTGTAGCTTACCTATCTACTTCATGTCTTTATTCACCATCCCAGCTAGCATTGTCAGCCAGTTAGAGAAAATCATGAGAGATTTTCTTTGGAATTCTAATGAAAATGGTAATGGCCTCCATTAGGTTAGTTGGAACGAAGTATGTCGTCCAAAGCATGAGGGAGGACTTGGCATAAGACCTCTCCGTGTTATGAACGATACTTTGAAGACCAAATGGTTGTGGAGGTTTGCAAAGGAGGATGATGCTATGTGGAAAAACATGATCAAGGCAAAATATGGGATTGATGAGTTGGGTTGGTGGAGTAAGAAGAGTTCTTATTCCCACGGTGTTGGTTGTTGAAAATCTATCTTAACAGGTCTTGAACGTTTCAAATCTTTAGTACATTTTGAGGTGAAGGATGGCTCAAGGGTGTTATTTTGGCATGATGTTTGGTGTGGTGAGCGACATTTAAAGACTCTTTTTCCTGATCTTTTTAGGATGGCTCGTTTAAATTATGCCACGGTACAAGAAGTTCTTTCTTGGAATGGTGACATTAGCCAATGAAACCTGACCTTTTTTTATGAGGAATCTAAATGATTGGGAAGAGGACAGTTTTTGTAATTTGTTAGCCATACTTACTGGCAAAGAAGTTCTGTCTCAAGGCAAGGATGAGATTGTGTGGACACTTAACTCTAAGGGATGCTTTACTATCAAGAGTTTTTGTTCCACACATTTCGATGCCGTGGATGGTTATGATTTTGCTGCTAGGTCCATTTGGAAGTCTAAAGCTCCCACAAAAGTGTGTTTCTTTGCGTGGGTAGCCACCATAGGCAAGATCCCTACGGATGACATGCTTAAAAGAAGAAATTTTAGAGGTCCAAGCAGATGCTCTACGTGTTTGGAGGAGGAAGAAACTGTGGATCATCCCCTTGTACATTGTCGTTGGGTTTCCGTGCTTTGAGATTTAGCTCTCTGTCTTATGGGGATTAGTTGAGTTCAACCTTCTAATGTAGTAGATGTGGTAGTAGCTTGGAGGAGAAGAATGGAGAAGAGTTGGGTCCTTGGAATTTGGAACATGGCTCCTTTGACTATTTGGTGGGCTACGTGGAAGGAGAGAAATCGTTGTATCTTTGACGATAAAGTCTTGTCATTTCAAGATTTTAAGCTCTATTTTTTGAGGTTGTTGTATAGTTGGAATGTTGGACTCAGTGGTAACAAAAATTTAAATTTTTTGGCTTTTGTTGATTGCATAACGGATGAGAGCTTAAGGGCATAACGTTTTTGTATTGTGGCCCTTTTGTAAATGGGTGACATCCCCTTGGTGTCCTTTTAATATACTTCTTGATTACTTACCCCAAAAAAAAAAAAAAAAAATGGCAGTTTGCATAATGAAAGACAAGCATTCGAAGCGCAATTAGCTGGTAATGTCCAGCATCTCTTGGCATATAAGCCTGCTCAAGAGAGAATCAAGTAGTCTATAGTCCAGCTTGGTAACTCAGGTATTTGTTTCTCTGCGAAATTTCTCTGTAGAGGCCATGAAGGTGGCTGTCTGCTAAATATATGGATCTAAGAACCCAGGACCCAATGGATCTGGAAGCAAATTTTATCAAGAGGCTTGGCAAATAGTTGGCGAAGATGTCTGTAATGCTGTAATGCATATTTTTCAGATGTGGAAAAATGCTGAAACAAATCAAGGCTACCTCAATTGCTCCTGTACCAAGCCAACTCAACCAAAACTACTACCAGCTGATTATAGGCCCAATTCTTGTTGCAATGTTTTGCACAGATGTATTTCAAAGATTATTTGTAAAGGCTGAAGATGGCTTTGCAAGAGAGAATTATGTCTAATCAATAGGCATTCATTAAGGATAGATTGATCTCACATAACATTATGATTGGACTCGTTCTTGTTACATTCTACAAGAGGAAATCCCAGAATTGCATTGTCAACAATGATATATGTAAGGCTTATGACACTACCAATTGGAACCTTGTGACTGACATGATGAAAGGCTAGGGATTTCCTGATAAGTTTAACGATTTGATGAGAAGATGCATCTCCACTGCATCTTTTTCTCTGGATTACAATGGAAATCTACATGGTTACTTTAGAACTGGACAAGGAGTAAGGCAAGGTGAACCCATTTCTCCTTTGCTTCATGTGATTCGAATAGACTATTTGTCGAGAACCCGGAAGTGGCCACTACTAATGACAAGTTCAGGTTTCATCCTGGATGCAAAAGCTTGAGGATAAACCACCTCATTCTTGCCAATCATATGTTATTTTGCAAGGCTAGCAAACAATCTATCCAGTGCATAATGGATAATTATAGCACATTTGTCTAACTGTTCAGGTCTGGAAGCCAATTTGAGTTAGCCTCAAATACATTTAGCTGGAGTTTTGGAGTTGCTTGAGGCTAACATCCTGGACTTGACAGATCTGACTAAAGGGGAATTGCCAAGTAAAGTATTTGGGGTTCCTCTAAAGCGAGGCAAGATGAACAAAGGTGATTGTGCCATCTTGGTGCATAAAATTGTTGGTAAAACTGGTCGTTGTAAAGGCAAAAAACTGAGCCCTGCAAGTAGGTTCAGCAGGAAAAAACAGTTTTAATGAACATCGACGCTTGCTGTGGCTCAAGTCTTATGTTACCCTAGGGAGTTAACAAAGATGTTGAAAGGACTTGCAGATCTTATCCGGGAGCCGGGGGAAAGAAGGAAGGTAAAAGGAAACAACACCCTGTTGCTTGGGAGGACTTGTGTTGGCCCAAGATGGGAGGGTTGAGCGTCAAGAATGCCTCAATGTGGAATATACACGGGTCAAACAGATCCATGGAGTATACTTCCGCACAGTAACATTTCTGAGTATCAATTGACTTATACTCAAGGATTCAAAATGCAGTTTCGGTCGCAATATACTTAATCGCGCTAATGCGAAAATTGCATTTCATATCTCGGCGAAAACCTGGTTCGACCAACTCAAAAATCTTTCTAATGGGGCCATTTCATCGCGGATCAGCCACATTTGAATCCATGCTTACGATGTCAGTTTGTACTGGAGGCAGATTATTAAACAGAAAGCTAATATGGAGAAATGGTACTACAGCAATATCAATGAGATGATTGGTATAAGTTAATAAAAAATTCAGTTCTGCACTTGCTTGTGAGAAGATTCGAGGGACCAAGAATGTGGCACCCTGGTGGGGATCTGTTTGGCATAGGAATCATATTCTTAAGCATCCATTTGCAGTCTGACTACTATTTCAAGGCAAATTGGCCACAATAGACATAACTAGCTAGATTTGGTATTGTCACTGATGAAAATTGCTGTTTCTGAGATAAGAGGGAAACGCATGACCATCTGTTCCTTGCATGCGACTTCTCTGCTCAGTTGTTGCAACTTCTGTGTGCCGATGTTCAGGGGATTTGTTGGAAGGAGGCCTAGAACTTTGCTTCAGTTTTACAAATGCCAGAAGCATGGTGCTTTATACTACTTTAGCTGTTAGCATACAATTTATGGACTCAGAAATGGGAGTCTTCAGTCGGGTTCAGCAGGAGATTGATTTGATTGTCAACAGATTGGGGAATGAGCTCAGAAATCATCTCACAGGAAGGAACACGTTGTTTAAAGCATAGCGTTGAATTATTGTAATTAATCTACAGCTTTCTTTCTCATTTCTTTGGGTATGCCGAAAGTAATTTGTAAATAGAAGTTTCAGTCGGAATGGGATTCAATGATCATTTCCCCAAAAAAAAAGGGAAAAAAAAAACGTGTTCATGAGCACCACTGTGAATGTTAAAAGCTGTTTCCCAGAAAAGTTGAAATGCCTATTTGTTTAGTATAGTTGGCCAGCTTCTAAACAAGTTGAGATGCCATACTTCTGATTCATGCTAACCTATGAGTACCAAGGGAGTAGTAGAGAGTGTGAAAACCGTGAATTGAATGAAACTAAGACATATTTTATCAGAGAGTACACAAGGCACATTGCATATCATTGTCATGTTGACTTTAGTAGCAATAACATATGTACATTGAGTGCTATTAGGAGTGATCACTCATGAATTTTCAATGACAAGAATGTTTTTTAAGTACATAAGTACGGTAAGGCTAGGCAAAATGGCCAAGTGTTGAGGCATGAATGATCACAATAAGATCTATATGTTATAGTAAAGAATTGAAGCTTGAGCATCATTTGTTTGCATGTTACGTGATTGCGAAAGGATTATCAAGCAATATCCCTTTCTTATTCGTGTTGTGTCTCAAAATGAAGGTTGCCGGATTCTTTCGAAGATGATTTGAGCTACTTTAAACGTATGTGTGCATCCAATAAACTATCATGGGAGGTTTTCACGTACATATGTAAGAGCCTTAGGATTATGAACTGTCTAATTGTGTCTGCTGCTTAAATAAACAAATAGCAAAATACGATTTGGAGTGGCCCTCAGCGATTAGCACGAACCCCCCCCCTTCTCTCTTGGTCTCCTGGTGCTTCTCTTGGTGGGCGGTGAAGTTCAGGGTTGCCAGAGTGGTCATCGGAGGGTTACCTGAGGTCCAACTTTCGGTCTCCAGGAGCTGTCGGCGAAGGGGGCCGTCCCATTCGTCGGTCGTCTTTCGGCTTTCTCGGGTCTTCCCTGTCGTTTTCTTCAGATCTGTGCACCAGTGGAGGGATAAGGTGCTTTCCGGTCAAGGAGTTGGGTTGGCCGGCAGTTTTTGTCTGTCACTGCCAGCAAGTTTTGTGGCGGTTTTCCGATCGCTGGCGACTTTTTCACCCGCCGGAGTCTCTGCCTGAGTTTCCCCAAGCCACTTTTTCCGTCGCGGAATCAGCTGTTTTGTCCTTTGGTGGTGCTGCTATCTCCAACCAGCCATGGGTAAGTGGTTTTTTTGTGTATTTCTCCTTGTTTTCTCCTTCCTGGGTAGTGTGGGTAGTGTTTGGTAGCAGTGGGTTTTCTTCTTTTCGTTCTGTGGACTTTCTTCCTCCGGCTATGTTGCATTGCCCCGTCCCTGTGTCATGTATGCCTCTGTGAGGGTGGAAGGGAAGTTCTTGGAAGTGACTGGGGGTGGTGGAGACCTTTTTCCTTTTAAAGTTGCTGAGGCCAGTAGAAGAAAAAGGTCATTTATCCGGTTGAGCATCCAAGAATTTCAATGGGTGACAGTACAAATGGTTTGCTTCTGTTTCTCAAAGGGAGAACCATTGCGATTGAAAACCTTTAGGTGGGGTCAGAGGTGTCTTTTGCTTCAACTGAGAAAGAATAGCAAAGGTAGATTCATTGTCTTCTCTCTTTTGGGTAATGGTGGGCAGGCAAGGACAGTGATCTTTCCTCAGGGTGCTAAGGAAGACGACTGGCTTAGGGTGACAAAGATTCTTAAGGAGACTTTGATTGAGGGTCATAAGAAGCCATCTTCTCCACCAAGGAATGCTTCTATTCCCTCCAGGTTTCCGGTAAGCAGGGATAGGTCTTTTGCTAATGTTGTTCGAGATCATCTGGGTGGCTCCCCTAATTCACCTTTGATAGGGTGGAAGTGTAGGGATTGTGGTTCATAGGATGTTTGTGCAGGGGCGAAGAACATAATGTTAGTGGTAATGTGTTGAAGCATAAGGTCTCCTTCAAGGACAATGTTAATGATGTGTTGGTGTCTCATTGTAAGAAGAGTGGTTATAAGGAGTTTTTGGAGGCTTCTTCTCCCTATGTTAATCAATTCCAAGTCTTCAGAGATCTTTTGGAGAACTATCCCTCCTCTGATTGCGAGTGTAGCTCACACTGTAGTTCTCTGCGTGCCTCAAGGATCCCAGAATCACCTCCAAATGTGGTGGAGGAGCTGCATCCTCCAGCTCCTTCACCAGCTACGAGTGTGCTTGTTTACTCTGGTAGGAAGAAGCTTCGAAAGACTAATCTCGTTGATGCTGGGTCGGGCTCTCCTACTATGCAGGAGGTGGGAGGGCCTTCTTTGTTTGAGGAAGCTCTGCATCAAGCCCGCACTCAAGGTTTAGATGGTGCTGCTTTGCCCGGTTCTAGTTATTATGTTAGTGAAAGTTCTGTGTGGGTCTTGGAAAGAATGATCTTTTCTCGTAAGAAGATGGCTCTGGCCATTGAAGGTAGGGAAATGGAGTTGCTCTCTTTTCTTGCATTGCTGGAAGTAAATAGAATGAAAGGTGATCAGTTGGTTGAAGAGAGTGTGGGGGATGCAGTTGATAGGGATAGGTTGTTTTCGGATAGAGCCAACTGTTAATGTGCTTGCTTGGAATGTCAGGGGCTCAATTGTCCAAATAAGCGAGGCGATGTTAAGTGGGTGTTGCGTACTTTTGCATGCGATGTTGCCATTCTCCAAGAATCCAAGTTAGAGGTTGTTAATCGTTCGATAGCAATTAGTCTGTGGGGTCAGCGCCCGATTGAGTGACTTTACTTACCTTCAGTGGGTTGCTTAGGAGGCATTATTTTCATTTGGGACCCTCAAGTCTTGGAGCTTGCTAACTCTAGCATTGGGTCGTTTTCTGTACGTTGCAGGTTTAAGCCTTTGGAGGACAATTTTGAGTGGGGTGGGTCTGATTGGAGTATGTGGGACTAATGACGACTATATGCGACTGGCTTTATTTGAGGAGTTGTCGTTCTTTATGTCTTCTTGGGACATTCCATGGTGTTTGGGTGGGGA
>JAKOGI010002781.1:0-86510 GCA_029747015.1 Carnegiea gigantea
TATATATATATATATATATATATGCCTTCGCAACACTTTCTTAAGTACAAGCACCAAGTGTTGAAGCAAGGATGCCCATAGTAGAACGTAGAACCTTTCCATCTGTAATAGGAGTTCCTCAGACCTCCACAGTTACCTTTTCGAAAAAATGTGTGATAAAACCTCAATGGATATCCATAATACCAATAATACCGTTGTTCTTACCCCCTGCTAATTAATTGTTAGTGAACTCCAAACACTTTGGATAGACCTCGAGGCGTAACATCCAGCTTAGGTTTTAAACGAGGATTGCATTAATGTATACTTGCCTATATGTCTTTTCGTGGGACCATAAGAGTACCTATAGATAAGATCGTTGTATGTGTCCATCGATGTGTTTGCGAACAAATACCAACAAAATGAGTTTCTGCAATTGCTTGACTTGAATTTGAGTGAACATGGAACTGTATTAGTTAGAGGGATTTGATTTATGTAGTTAGTTTCACAAAATCACTCTTGGATCATCATTTACAGCCCCTCTACACTGTTTTCTCATGTTATAGTTAGAGTAGTTGAGCCCGATGTGTGTAATGTGTGACTAGATAACAATAAAGCTACATTTACATGAATCACGTCCATATATATATATGTATATCACGTGTAAGAAAGTAGCATGGTAGGGTATTCAGGTCATGTCACCTTATATATGGGCACTCACATCTATTATGCACGGTCATTAATACACTATAGGAACTAGGTCATGACTAGTTATATGTCTTGTGAATAAGTTGTTGCACTACTTGGTGTTTGCTTGACTTAAGTTAGTTTAGTATGTGACTTGGTTATTCAGATAGTTTGAGTTTTGTAGTTCAGAACATGACATGACCGCTGACGCATTGTTGCATTCCGTGACTTCTATCATTCCATGTTATAGCTAAGAAACTACATACGCCCGTATGTGTAGCATGATTAGACGAATTTAGAAATCTGCATTCACATATTCTTGCCCTTATGTGTTTGATCAGAGTAGCGCAGCGGAAGCATGTAGGTCCATAAGCCACAGGCTCAAAATTCGTCTAAGAGCATACCCATTCATTCATATAAATCTATGACTTGAGAGACAATCAGCTCCAAGTAGTGACCTTAGGAAAAGTCTTCCCTATCAAAACTATCGATTTACATTCATACATTGGAGTTTTCTTCCCAAATTGTCCTTATTGACATATTGTGTTAATTCATGCTATTCATGATTCCTGACCTTCAGTGCTCTGATGTGAGCCCTATGTGATGTCAATGTGATCTTGAATGCTACTTCAAGTTCTGTCATTGCCAATATGGCATAAGTGGTATCCCTGCTACCTTAGTGGTAACCTTCCAGTAAATGATTTAACCCTAGATTGACCTAATATCTTCATATTTTTGAATGAACCTAATTAAGTTAACTCCCTCTTATGACTTTAGCATGCCCTACCTAAGTTGCCATTAATGAAATGCTTCAAAGTTAGCTGGAATCGACATAAAAACATAAAAATATCGATCACATATTCCTTTGTATTGTAAATTGCCTTCCATATGTATATTAGCCGGTTTCATGTTGCTTCCAACTCCTAGGCTTAAGAACGCCGAATTGCTGATGCTATGTGATGCTATGGTACTTAAATGATGCTACGTGGTGCTATGTGATGTTCTTGTTACTCTAATGTGTTGTAAGAATCCCCATGTTAACTGTTGTGACCCCAAAAGTGACTCGAATTCATGTTTTAGAATGAGACTACTAGCATATGAACTTGAGGAGTCAACGGCCTAATTTTCCTTCCTTTCAGCTTCAATTCATAGCAATGCATTTACATAGAGTTTTTGCTTACTAGGTGGATTCAGTCTATATTATTGAAAATCTATGTTCATTTTTTTTTAAAAACAAGCTCAAGATGGTTCTCTGTGCCAACTCATTTGCCCCGCTTCAATGCGATTTTCCCTTGGTGCCTAAATAGAGTGAGTAGATGCTTGAAGAGGATTGGCGAAGAGGAGACTGGCTGACATAAGCTATTTTCTTTCGATTTTAAAGAAGTAGTATTTGCAAAATGAACCTTTTAGAAACATACCGTGTAGATCGTAGTTGTGTGCATATATTCTAGGAATGATCGAACTTAGGTTTAGAATTTCGAGGACGAAATTCTTTAAGGGGGAAAGAGTGTAAGACCCGCCTTCTTTATTTTTATGTTAACATGGCTACCTTAACTTCTACGTCATAGAAATTCGTATTTTTATTAACCATATAAGTTAAATTATTATCGATGTACTTATGTAAACGATAATTTTATTAAAAAGAATGTTTTCCTTACGATTAATATTATTATTATTAGTTTTGAAAATCTTTCGATGATTTTCAGGATGCGTTAATATAGATTATTAACGAGTACTAAGTCGAGTAAGAACTCGAGTACGACTAGCTGGTCAACCTTCGAATTAGTTTTGAGGTTTAATAAATCGAACCTTGACGTATTGGGGAATGAATAATTGACGAGTGATTGTATTAGCAATTGGGTTTAGAATAAGAGAGTACGAGATGGGTCTAGCAATTTTAGTTGATTGAGCAATTGATCAAAATAGAATTATATATATTTAGATATTATATATATATATATATGTTTATACTTATCATATCTATATTGTATATATATATCTATATCTCTATATATATATATATTCATATTATATATATAATAATATATTAATATATGAAAAGGGGGCCAAAGCCCCCATTTTTTTGAAAAAACGCACGACAGGAGTAAAAGCTTAGTGTGAGTTAATCTCACTGGGATTGAGTGTAAAACTCTTCCAAACAACACTTTATGATGATCTTATACCCAGAGTAATTTCCTAATAAGTAAGAAAAGCAGTCGGAATTTCGCCTTTTAAAGTATTTTCGAAAGAAAGTTTTTAAGGGTCATTATGAGACCAATATAAAAGAGATTCTTTTAAGAATATGAGCCCAAAGAGACTAAGAAAAGAGTTCTTATGAGTCTATGGAGGCTAAGTAAAGTGTTTTCAGAAAAAGAAAAGAAAGATTTTCATGCACATCATGTGAATAAGAATCTAAGTGTAGTACAAATGAAATTCCAAGTACAACATGGCCATACCCTTGTAATGCATCGAGCATATGGGTTTGAATGTGCATGTTTAGCTAATGAAAGTTCGCGGCATAATTTCTGCTTCATATGTTTGGCATCTCATATAAGTGAATTAGACAGACAAAGCATAAATCACAAATTATATCACATAATCTATGAAAGAAAGTTCTGTGCTTAGCCCTCGATGCTTACTTTAGTGTTTGACTGCCTGTTAGCAAAGTAGTTTGTTCATTTGGAGACCTAGAAATGTGTTTGAGTGGTTAAAGTGAAGTTCATGGTCAGTGATGCTTCCATTAGAATTTTATGAATTCCTAATATGATAGTAAAGTATGAATACGTGATATGTGACTGTTAAAGATATTATTGCCTGTAACAGTTTTGGTTTTAAGGGGGTCAAGGAATACTCACTAAGCATGTGGTTACTCATCCCATTACTTTTTCCCCTTTTTCCCCAGGTTTGCATCTTGACAAGTAGGAGCCAAGTCACTTATACCAACATGGATTCTATTCTTGCTTGCAAAGGTGTCGTGTGTGCCCATTTGAAAGGATCTTACGTGTTCAATGAAGTCATGTAAAGTATTCCTATAATTGTAAATATTTGTAAACAAGTATTCTAGTTCATGTAATGTATTCGTTTTAGGAGTCGCTCTGTACGGCTATGTGTGCCAACCATCTTATTAGTCAGTTGTCTTTTTAGCTGAAATCAGCTATGTTTTGGGATGTAAACCCCAGTACTCTGGTTGTGTGAACCGTTGAGTTGTATCTTTCACTTTTCCTGTATTAATGAACTATTTTATTTGATGTACTTTGAGCGAGTTGTTCGTTGAGTTATGAACTCTGGTGTGTAGCCATTGAGCTTCTTTGAAAATATTTTACACTTTCGTTAATCTGCAGGGGTTTATTGTAAGGATTTTAGCCTGGAAATAGTATGTTTTTAGGGGAAACTCTGTCAGTTTCGCCCTGGAATTTAAATAGAAAGTTAAGAAAACGTAACGCTCCTGGCTCTTGGGGCTGGGGGTGTTACATTGATGGCATCAGAGTATGGTCCTGCGACCATAGGCTGCGACCTGAGTCTTACATCTTATATAGTTGCCTAGGAATGCGTTCACGATGACGCGACACATGCCTGCCTTGTTTGCAAATATGAGTTTTATGTGAATGTTAGCACATTTACCTGGTTAGGTGCGGCTCAAGTGAGCTCATTAGCCAAGTGAATGAATGAATTGCTAATAGTATAAGCCGAATGACTTGCGTTCTCGCAGATGAGCTAAGTGTGAGCTCATTCAAAGTTGTTTTGCTTATATGCCTTGGTGATTTTAATTGAAAGTTTAAAGAACATATGATTTGAAATCGAATAATGGGAAAGCCTTAACTCTAAGCTTATCTTTGCCACTAAAGTACGATTTGCTCCTCGGGCCCCATAATGGAGTGAGCAGACGTACTCAAAGATTGGTAGAGAGAGAGCTAGAAGCATTTAAACTATTTTCTTTTGAAAACCTAAGGACCTTGAAAGTTAAAGTTTTCTAATTAGTGAGTTAGGGTCGTGCCTTCACATTAGAAACCTTTCTAATTGTTTAGTTGGGTCTTGTTGTTGCAATCAAAGACTCGCATTTGATTTACAATAATGCTTGGGTTAACCCTACGAGCTTAAGCTCTGCCATTACACTAAGGTCCTTGACACCTCACTTGATTAGTAAGAATGACCCCATTAGGTGTTACCCTTCTACTGGTTTTAGCTCCAATCAGGTTGTAATGCTCTGAGCTGATGTATTTGACAAATAAACCTTGTGTTTTCTTTGATAGTTGTTGTAATTATAAGCGCAAGAGTAGTATATAACTTCCTCTCATCGTGTTTGTGCACACATCACGCCGTATTGAATCAGAAATTGAGCTTGCTTCGAGTTGCTCTCCAAAAACCTAGTGGCTATATCTTGAGTTGGCAACTCGAATGGTGATATACTAGGTCATTTTAGAGCTTCTTGGTGGTGTCCTGGCTATATCAAACCCCAATATACCCAAAAGAAACAAGGTAGAAAGGACCTAGGAGACATTGGAATTGTTACACCACATGCATCACATCATTACCTCCTAGGACGATAATCTATGCCTTCCCAACACTTTCTTAAGCACAAGAACCTTCCCATCTATAATAGGAATTTCTCAAACCTCCAATGTGTGACAAAACCTCAATGTATATCCATAATACTAATAATACCGTTGTTCTTACCCCTGTTAGTTAATTGTTGGCCAACTCCAAACAGTTTGGACAAACCTCGTGGCGTAACCTCGACCTTAAGTTTTAAATGAGGATTGCATTCATGTATAGTTGCCTAGATGTCTTTTCGTGAGAACATAAGAGTAACTATAGATAAGATCGTTGTATGTGGTCATCGATGTGTCTGTGAACAAATACCAACAAAATGAGTTTTTACAATTGCTTGACTTGAATTTGAGTGAACATGGGACTGTATTAGTTAGAGCGATTTGGTTTATGTAGTTAGTTTCGCAATATGACTCTTGGATCATCACTTACAGCCCCTCAATACTATTTTCTCGTGTTACAATTGGAGTGGTTGAACCCGATGGGTGTAATGCGTGACTAGCTAACAATAAAGCCACATTTTCATGAATCACATGCATATATATATGTATCCCATGTGTAAGAAAGTAGCATGGTAGAATGTTCAGGTCATGTCACCTTATATATGGGCACTCACGTCTATTATGCGCGGTCATTAATGCACTATAGGAACTAGGTCATGACTAGTTATATGTCTTGTGAATAAGTTGTTGCATTACTTGGTGTTTGCTTGACTTAAGTTGGTCTAATATGTGACTTGGTTATTGAGATAATTTTTGTACTTCAGAGCATGACACGACCACTGACTCATTGTTGCATTCCGTGACTTCTATGATTCCATGTTATAGCTAAGTAACTGCATACGCTTGTATTTGTAGCTTGATGAGATGAGCGTAGAAATCTGCATTCACATATTCTTGCCCTTAGATGTTTGATCAGAGTAGCGCAGCGGAAGCATGTACGCTCATAAGCCACATGCTCAGAATTTGTCTAAGAGCATAACCATTGATTCGTACGAATCTATGACTCAAGAGACAATAAGCTCCAAGTAGTGACCCTAGGAAATGTCTCTCCTATCAAAACTATTGATTTACATGCATACCTTGGAGTTTTCTTCCCAAACTGTCCTTATTGATATATTATGCTAGTTCATGCTATTCGTGATTCCTGACCTTCAGTGCTTTGATGTTAACCCTGCGTAGTGTCAATGTGATCTTGAATGCTACTTCAAGTCCTGTCATTACCAATATGGCATAATTGGTATCTCTGCTACCGTAGTGGTAACCTTCTAGTAAATGATTTAACCCTAGATTGACCTAATATCTTCATACTTTTGAAAGAACCTGATTAAGTTAACTCCCTCTTATGACTTTAGCATGCCCTGTCTAAGTTGTCATGAATGAAATGCTTAAAAGTTAGCCGGAATTGATGTAAAAACATAAAAATATCGGTCACATATGCTTTTATATTGTAAATTTCCTGCATATGCACATTAGGCGGTTACATGTTGCTTCCAACTCCTAGGCTTAAGAACGCCGAATTGATGATACTATATGATGCTAGGTATTTAAATGATGCTACGTGGTGCTATGTGATGTTCTTGTTACTCTAATGTATTGTAGGAATCCCCATGTTAATCGTTGTGATCCTAAAAGGGGCTCGAATTCATGTTTTAGCATGAGACTACTAGTATATGACCTTGAGGAGTCAACGACCCAATTTTCCTTCCTTTCAACTTCAATTTGTAGTAATGCATGTACATAGAGTTGTTGCTTAATAGGTGGATTCAGTCTAGATTATCGAAAATCTATGATCTTTTTTTTTAAAAAAAACAAGCTCAATATGGGTGTCCATCCCGACTCATTTGCCCCTCTTCAATGCACTTTGCTCTTGGCGCCTAAATAGAGTGAGTAGACGCTTGAAGAGGATTGGCGATGAGGAGACTGGATACCATAAGCTATTTTTTTTCGATTCAAAAGAAGTAGTGTTTGCAAAACGAAACCTTTTGGAAAAATACCGTGTAGATCGTAGTTGTGTGCATAAATTATAGGAATGAATGAACATGGGTTTAGAATTTCGAGGACGAAATTCTTTAAGGGGGAAAGGGTGTAAGACCTGCCTTCTTTATTTTTACGTTAACATGGCTACCGTACCTTCTACATCATAAAAATTTGTATTTTTATTAACTATAGAAGTTAAATTATTATCGATGTGCTTATGTGAACGATAATTTTATTAAAAAGAATGTTTTTGTCGTTATTAATAATATTATTATTAGTTCTGAAAATCTTTCGATGATTTTTAGTAGGCATTAATATAGGTTATTAACGAGTACTAAATCGATTAGGAACCCGAGTACGACTAGCTGGTCAACGTTCGAATTAGTTTCCAAGTTTAATAAATCGAACCTTGATGTATTTGGAAATGAATAATCGACGAGTGATTGTATTAGCGATTGGGTTTAGAATAAGAGAGTACGAGATGGGTATGTCAATCTTAGTTGATTGAGCAATTGACCAAAATAGAAATGTAATATATATATATATATATATATATATATATATATATATATATATCAAAAGGGGGCCGAAGCCCCCATTTTTCTGAAAAAATACATGATGGGGGGGTTCTTAAACCCCAGCCCCGCGACCTACGCTACCACAATGAGGGAGAGAGAAGAGAGAGTGAAGGGAGGCCGGTCGGCAACGGCAACGGCGACAGCAGCACCGGCACTGCCGGTGTGCATGGCCAAGCCGCGACCGCGACCGCGACCTAGCAGACATAAGGAGAGATCAAGTAAGGCTGAGGGAGCGAATTGAGAGAGGGGATCGGGACTGAGAGAGGGCGTCGGCGACGGTGGAGGTCAACGGCGAGGGTCTCCGGTAGGCGTGATTCCGGCGACCACCACAGCAGGCCGAGACCACCATAAAGAGGGGCAGAACCGGGTTTGGGCATACTGATTTCGGTCTGTGTCGGGCTAGGGTTTCAATCACATCAACTGGACGTGCGTTTAGGACTAATTGGATCGACGATTGAGGTTTTTTGGCCCTCAAAGTCGAGCCAAAGTCCTTAGATTGAGTCCTCGAGTATGGATTCCAGATGGGTGTTTCTCGCATCCTAAGTATTAGTAAGTTCGAAAGGTTTTAACCCTTAGAATGAGGTGCATGTTAGTTTAAGGTTGATTAGGCTGACTGAAATGGTGAAGTGATTACGTATGTTTCGCATAATTAAATTCAGGCCTAGATTATGCATGTTAAATCACTTGATTCATGCTTGAATCAATACTTGCTAGGTTAGCTAAGTCATGTTTAAAAGTAGCCTTGAAATGACTGAAGCATGCTTTAATTCGATGTATGTTAAGTTCAGTTAATTCATGCCTGATGTAACTTCGAAATAAGCTAATAATGCTTCGAATTAACATGTTAGCATTCGAATCGATGTTTGTTTAATTAAGTTAAGTTAATTCATGCCCAAAAAGTAGTTTCGAATGAACATGTTAGCATTTGAATCGATGTTTCTTTAGTTAAATTAGTTTATGCTCGAATAATAGCTTCGAAATGAAATGTGAATGCTAAGAATCGATACATCTACACTTAGTTAATTCATGCTCGATTAATAGCTTCGAAAAGAAATGAGTGTGCTTAGAATCGATACTTGTGTGAGTAGTTAGTTTATACCTGAATCGTGACTTCAAAATAATAAATGAACACCTCGAATGCAATAAGATTCCTGTTTGATTAGTTTAGTTGGTTTGATAACTGTTATTTCCAGTTAAGGCATTGTAGACGTATACGTAAATGTGGTTATATATATATGTATGCTTGCGGTAACACATCGCTGGATGGTGCTGCTTACCCAGGTAAGTGCATAAATCCTATTACACATCTCTTTATAAGTTTTCATGATAATATGTTATGATTATCAAATTGAAAATCGAGATGGTAGTTGGATGGTTTGAGGTAGAACTATAAGTGGTTTGAGGTTCCCTATGGTCGGGTGTTATGTAAGGAGGGAGCCTAGGTTGTGAATTAATCGCAATCGTGTGGATTGCTAGGCCATGTGTGGCTTATGCTGAGATTGATTGATTATGAAGTGTTTGAATGTGCTACGTGCAAACCCCCTCCCTTTTATGCCATCAAGTTTTTTATTGCGAGTGAGGGTGAGTTTGAAAAAGGAAAATTTTCATGTCTGTAACCAATAGCAGCCATAACTATTAGCAAATGATAGCCTATTTTAACTATGCAAATACAGTTTTAGGAGTGAACTCGCTTGAACGGGGGAATCCCTAAAGAATTTAAATAAAAAAGAGAATGCGTTGTATGAAAAAGGATTTCGCTGTGAGAGGCAGCAAACTGTTGCAGAAAAAGTTTTAATATTTATAAACCCCAAGTGCAAGGTGTATCGTTGAGTACTTGGGGTGTCGTCCGTAGGGAATTGTGTTTTCAACTACCAGAGCTAACTAAAGCGTCTCAAGCTGGGCAGGATCGAAGGGTGAAAAGGGGGAACTAAACTACGTTATAAACACAGAAACAAACGACTTGGAGTTATGATTTTACCAAATGGATAAACTAACTAACCAAGATGAGTCCTAACCTACCCAAACCACACTACGAACTAGAGATGGTCGGTTGCATCATCAAAGACCACCCAGGCCCTCTTTTAAGGGTCATGAGCTAGTCTAACTCGCGTAACCACCTACTTTCGTGGGGTTAGTCG
Source organism: Carnegiea gigantea (assembly GCA_029747015.1). Lineage (NCBI taxonomy): Eukaryota > Viridiplantae > Streptophyta > Magnoliopsida > Caryophyllales > Cactaceae > Carnegiea > Carnegiea gigantea. The sequence goes on from JAKOGI010002781.1 coordinate 9,907, forward strand.
AATTAGACCACAAAACTAGCAACCCCGGACCTAGCCCGATTCGGATACTACTTTCGTGTCCCGAACTCGGCCATTCCCTCTCCCACACTAGCAAATTGACCTCACCTCTCAGTATAAGTCAATCGCCCAAAAATATGGATGAAAACCCTCTCAGGCATTTCATCGAACACTTGGCGGGCATGAAGGAAAATTCTAGGTTCTAAGCATAGATTGGGTATGGTTAGGCCAAATACAAGTTTAGTTAGCCATCAAAAGGCTAATCACAACCCAAGCCAACAAATTCTAACAACTAATCATTAACAAAATACAAAAATCTAAACCTAAACCTAAACTAACGAATGACGTAATAAACATGAACTGAAGGAAAGAGAATGAAATCCAATAATCAAATAAAACATGAATTAACAATCAAAACTAAACACTTAAACTAATACAATCTAAACTAATAAGATTAAACAAGAACAAACAATAACAAAATTGAAATAATAAGAGAGGAAGAAGAAGACTTATGCTTGAATTGAATGAGTGAAGTGGAAATCCCCAAGCGTCAACCCCAAATCAATACAACTAAATCTTCATCTAGTCCCCTCAAAGGGGTTTTTATTGGCTACAATCTAATCTAAACTAACCTCGAAAAAAATAGAAGAAGAAGCCCCGAACAAGGTCGAGAAAAGAGGATTAAATAGAAGACAAGGCGGGCCGCGAAGAACCGAAAGAAACAAAGGGGGGGCACGACCGCACCGTGCCACGTGGCTGGCCGGTCGTCCCGGCTGGCTCCCGTTTTTCCGCCTTTTCGCCTGTTTTGATCCTTTTCTGCCCTTTTTCGCGACATTTGCTTGGTTCAACTTATTACCTGTAAGAATAAACAAAACAGGTAAAAATCTCAAAGAATACTTAATAAAACAAGAAAAACTCTAAAGATTACGTTATTATACGAGCTAAGATTAGGTGAAAAGGGCACGTAAAAATGCGACAAATTATCGCCTAACAAATACCCTCACACCTATCTTTTGCTCGTCCTCGAGCAAAATAAAAGAAAAACTAATCTAGAAACCTAACTCACTTTCGCAGGAATCGCGATTGCATTTAGCGTATGCAATAAGCCCTTTAAACCCCTTGGTTCCCCCAAGTGGACGAGTAAGGTCTCGTGAGGGTTTGCAGAAGATATACCCACAAAATCTCAAAAAAAAGAAAAACAAAGAAAAGAAAACCAAAAGTCGAAAAATAAAAGTAGCAAAACACAATATATACATGGGGATAAACTGTACACAATCGAATCAACCAAAACCACCTAATAGCTCAAATATCAGTCTGTACACAGGCATTATATGCATTTCAGACACATCATCCCAAAGAATGGCATCCAGACATCAGCTTTTCACCCCACGACACATGAGGACATTGAATCCATCCTGGTGCCTAGTGTGCAAGTGTATCATCACCCTGAAACTAAGCCTACCAAAACCAAACTCAATCCCACGCAATTGACGCAAGCTACCTTTTTGATTGGCTAGCATAGAAAGCAGGCTTCCCCAGTAGCAGTATTGCCTCAAAGGGTAACCCCCAGTAGCGCATGCCTCAAAGGGGTACTTGTCATTTCCAACTCTTTTCTTCCCCACTTTCTTTTCTTTCCATTATTATTTTTTTTTTCAATACAAACTCATGTCACGCCTCAAAGGGATACACCCAGTAGCGCTTGAATTTGTTTGTTTTTGCTTTCGTTTTGAAAAAAGAAAGGGGGTGCCAGCACATGTAAAGGGAACTGTGCAGTAGACAATGGGAGAGTCGATCGTGGAAGACTAAGAATTCAGGATGATGACAATACATGAATTCAGGACTGGATTGCAAAATTACGATGGACTGTTGGGTTAGAACTGAGGTCTAAAACGACAGATTGGGGATGAATATCTATCATACACATTATACTTATATACGAGCTAACAGTCAAGGTATCAGGGATCAAGGCTGATCAAAATGGTACAAAACTCCCCTAAATGCAAAAAGAAAAGAAAAATTTGTACAAAAAGGAGAAAAAAATGAAAAAGTTATACAAAAATGAAAAATTTTCACAAAAAAAAAAAAGAAAAGGGGAGATGACCCCACCCCTACACCTAAATATCACAATGTCCTCATTGGGAGCCGTGAGTCATCACCAACACACAAAAATAAAGAAAAACAAAATCAAACACAAGAAAAACAAAAATCGACAAAAATATACACAAGCTAATGCACTCTCCCAAAAAATACAATTCTCACCCAAAACAACAACACGATCACACATAAATACAAACTAACACCACCAAAAATAAATATAGACCAATCCAATAATACCACCAATCACAACACAATAAAAATCTACAAAGACACAAAAATGGTGATCATAGCCAATAACGGCTCAACAACATCCAAATTTCACCACAAGATGATCACCAACTAAAAACACAATCCTAATATTCACAACTAAATAAAAACAAAAAGGGAAGAAAAGAAAAATAAAAAGAAGGGGGGAAAGAGAAGAGTGAGAACGAATATACCAGGTCGGGTACAGAATGTACCCAAACTACACCTCGCTAGGACGAGGTTGGGGAAGCGCGAGGAGCATCAGCCACTCCTCAGCGGCGTTCAGGACGCGCATCGCCAACTCAGATGCTGTCAACGCTCGGAGAAGTTTATCAAACACCTGAGCCTGCAACTCAGATGAGTGTAAGTAAGAGCACTTAAACAGGAATGCAGAAATAATAGTAAGTGCTCTCCTAAATTTATCAAATGCTTTAGAAAAATCAGTAGAATGATTGAATTCAATAGGAAAGATGATTTTTCCAGGCATGTCCTCTAGGTATAGACTATAAGGGTCAGGGAGGGGTCATACCCTCTAAAGGCACCTAGGGACTCCATACAGTCTATCTCATTCCCCTCAAGCATATCATGACATGCAACGAGTGATAAATTATGGTACTCAGGGGAAGAGGAGGGTAGTGAACATGAAAAAGCATGAGAAATATCAAGGGGGTTGAGGGATACATGGTCAGTAAGATCAGGACTAGATGAAACTACAGCCACAGCATCCACACAGGACTCCCCCTCGAGAATTTTGTCAAGATCCTGCACCTCACTACAAGTACCGTCTGACTCAAGACAGAAATCATCCCCATCGACCCTAGCCCCAACACAAAATGTCGCACCTACCCCGAACTCCGTCGACTGAGCTAAAGGGAAAGGTGGATCAGGATAGGTCAAAGTGTTGTCCTTAAATGTGCTAGGTAGGGACGGAGCAACAAGAGGTAGAGTAGGTAAAGGAGGGTCGAGCACCTCCTCTAGTCCGGACTCTAGAGGAGGAAAAGACGCACCATCATCACACAGATTGACATCAAGGCTAGGAGCACTAGAACTAGGGTCAATCTTGGGTGATAGGTCATACTCCCTCGATTTATTAACAATCTCAGCAAACTCAACTTGTTTCTTGTTCATGGCCTCTATCATACTAGAAATTCTAGCAAAACCATCAGCAGAAATACGATAGGGACAAGAAACACTATCATGGTCAGAACGATGGCAGATCTCACATGCAAGAGGTGTATAATTAGGAATGCAGGGGGATGGGATGGATGAAGTAAATTGACTAGTCTCAAATTCATAAGTATCCCTAGCCAACCCCTCAAGTAATTCCCAAGCTTCATCAACGTTTCGAGCACAGAAATCCCAATGCTCCAAAAGAGCACGGGTCTCACAAGTCACACCCTCATAGAACATGTTCAAAATTTCCCACTTCTCGAAGCAATAACCACAATGAGCAAGAAAAGCATGTAATCTATCATAGTATTGCCAAAACAATTCATGCTCATGTTGAGGGAAGTGGAAAGGAGACATATTTTCTTTTTTTTTTTGAAAGTTTTGATTTTTTTTTGATTTTTTTTTTTGGATTTTCTAAAGGCCTAGTCTCGAATGCTGAAGTAAACCCCAATATTGAAAAACGCCAATTCCCCGGCAACGGCGCCAAAAACTTGTTGCAAGAAAAACAGAGTTTTAATATTTATAACCCCCAAGTGCAAGGTGTATCGTTGAGTACTTGGGGTGTCGTCCGCAGGGAATTGTGTTTTCAACTACCAGAGCTAACTAAAACGTCTCAAGTTAGGCAGGATCGAAGGGTTAAAAGGGGGAACTAAACTACGTTATAAACACAGAAACAAACGACTTGGAGTTGTGATTTTACCAATGGATAAACTAACTAACCAAGATGAGTCCCAACCTACCCAAACCACACTACGAACTAGAGATGGTCGGTTGCATCATCAAAGACCACCCAAGCCCTCTTTCAAGGGTCATGAGCTAGTCTAACTCGCGTAACCACCTACTTTCGTGGGGTTAGTCAAATTAGACCACAAAACTAGCAACCCCGAACCTATCTCGATTCGGATACTACTTTTGTGTCCCGAACTCGGCCATTCCCTCTCCCACACTAGCGAATTGACCTCACCTCTCAACATAAGTCAATCGCCCAAAAATATGGATGAAAACCCTCTCAGGCATTTCATCGAACACTTGGCGGGCATGAAGGAAAACTCTAGGTTCTAAGCATAGATTGGGTATGGTTAGGCCAAATACAAGATTAGTTAGCCATCAAAAGGCTAATCACAACCCAAGCCAATAAATTCTAACAACTAATCATTAACAAAACACAAAAATCTAAACCTAAACCTAAACTAACGAAGGACGTAATAAACATGAACTGAAGGAAAGAGAATGAAATCCAACAATCAAATAAAACATGAATTAACAATCAAACTAAAACACGTAACTACTCAATCTACACTAATACGATTAAACGAGAACAAACAGTAACAAAATTGAATATAAGAGAGAAGAGAAACTTAATGACTTAATTAGAATGAGTGAGTGAAATCCCCAGCGTCAACCCAATCAATACAAATAAATCTTCATCTAGTCCCACTCAAAGGGTTTTTTTATTGGCTAACAATCTAATCTAACTAACCTCAAAAAAAATAGAGAAGAAGCCCCGAAAGGTCGAGAAATAGGGAAGAACCGTAAAGCAACAAGGGGGGGGGGCACTACCGTGCCTAGGTTGGCACGCTGCACCTTGCCATGTGCCCGGCCGTGCCACGTGGCACGGGGTGGCCGTGCCACCTTGCTGGCCGGTCGTCCCGGCTGGCTCCCGTTTTTCCGCCTTTTCGCCTGTTTTGATCCTTTTCTGCCCTTTTTCGCGACGTTTGCTTGGTTCAACTTATTACCTGTAAGAATAAACAAAACAGGTAAAAATCTCAAAGAATACTTAATAAAACAAGAAAAACTCTAAAGATTACGTTATTATACGATCTAAGATTAGGTGAAAAGGGCACGTAAAATGCGACAAATTATCGCCTAACACAAACTTATTAGTAGTTATGACCAGATGCTTTAAATGGCTAAGATAAGTTCATAGAGACAATAGATGGGAGTGAACCTAGTTGAACGGGGGAATCCCTAGCCTAGGGAGTAACCCCTAGAGACCCTGACGAGGGTCAAGGTCAAAAAGTTAGTTGCCATCTGGAGAGTTAGAGCGTAGTGTGAGTTAATCTCACTGGGATTGAGTGTAGATCTCTCCCAAACAGCACTTTATGATGATCTTATACCCAGAGTAATTTCCTAATAAGTAAGAAAAGTAGTCGGCGTTTCGTCTTTTTAAGTATTTCAGAAAGAAAGTTCTTAAGGGTCATTATGCGACCAATATGAAAGACATTCTTTTAAGAATATGAGCCTAAAGAGATTAAAAAAAGAATTCTTATGAGCCTAAAGAGGCTAAGTAAAGTATTTTCAGAAAAGAAAAGAAAGATTTTCATGCACATAATATGAATATGAATCTAAGTATAGTATAATTGAAATTCCAAGTATAGCATGGCCATACCCTTGTAATGCATCGAGCATATGAGTTTCAATGTGCATGTTTAGCTAATGAAAGTTCATGGCATAATCTCTGCTTCAAATGTTTAGCATCTCATATGAGTTAATTAGATAGAGAAAGCATAAATCACAAATTATATCACATAAACTATGAAAGAAAGTTCTGTGCTTAGCCCTCGATGCTTGCTTAAGTGTTTGACATCCTTTTAGTAAAGAAGTTTGGTTATTTAGAGACCTAGAAATGTGTTTGAGTGGTTAAAGTGAAGTTTATAGTTAGTGATACTTCCATATGAATTTTATGAATGCTTAATACAATAGTAAAGTATGAATACGTGATATGTGACTATTAAAGATATTATTGCCTATAGCGGTTTTGGTTTTAAGGAGGTTAAGGAATACTCACTGAGCATGTGGTTGCTTATCCCATTACTCATTTCCCTTTTTCCCCAGGTTTGTATCCTGACAAGTAGAAGCTAAGTCACTTATGCCAATATGGTTCTATTCTTACTGGCAAAGGTGTCGTGTGTGCCCATTTGAATGGATCTTACGTGTTCAATGAAGTCATGCAAAGTATTCCTAGAATTGTGAACGTTTGTAAATAGGTATTCTAGTTCATGTAGTGTATTTGTTTTAGGAGTCGCTCTGTACAGCCATGTGTGCCAACCATCAAATTAGTTAGTTGTCTTTCTAGTTGAAATCAGCTACGTTTTGAGATGTAAACTCCAGTGCTCCGATTGTGTGAACCGTTGAGGTGTATCTTTCACTTTTTCTATATTAATGAACTATTTTGTTTGATGTGCTTTGAGCGAGTTGTTCGTTGAGTTATGAACTCCGGCATGTAGCCGTTGAGCTTCTTTTAAAATGTTTTACGCTTTCGTTGATCTGCAGGGGTTTATTGTAAGGCTTTTATCCTGGAAACAGTCAGTTTTTAGGGAAAACTCCGTCAGTTTTGCCACGAAATTTAGATAGAAAGTTAAGAAAACGTAACGCTCCTAGCTCTAGGGGTTGGGGGTATTACATTGATGGTATCAGAGTACGGTCCTGCGACCATAGGCCGCGACTTGAGTCTCACATCTCATATAGTTGCTTAGGAACGCGTTCACGATGATGCGATACATGCCTGCCTTGTGTGCGAATGTGAGTTTTATGCGAATGTTAGTTCATTTATCTAGTTAGATGCGGCTTGAGTGAGCTCATTAGCCAAGTGAATGAACGAATTGCTAAGAGTATAAGCCGAATGACTTGTGTTCTCGCAGATGAGCTAAGTGTTAGCTAAATCAAAGTTGTTTTGCTTATATACCTTGGTGATTTTAATTGAAAGTTTAGAGAACATATGATTTGAAATCGAATGATTGAAAAGCCTTAACTCTAAGCTCATCTTTGCCTCTAAAGTACGATTTGCTCCTCGGGCCCCATAATGGAGTGAGCAGATGTACTCAAAGGTTGGTAGAGAGAGAGCTAGAAGCAGTTAAACTATGTCCTTTGGAAAACCTGAGGACCTTGAACGTTAAAGTTTTCTGATTAGTGAGTTAGGGTCGTGCCTTCACATTAGAAACCTTTCTAATTATTTAGTTGGGTCTTGTTTGCAATCAAAGACTCGCATTTGCTTTACAATAATGCTTGGGTTAACCCTACGAGCTTAAACTCTGCCATTACACTATGGTCCTTGACACCTCACTTGATTAGCAAGAATGACCCCATCAGGTGTCACTCTTCTACTGGTTTTAGCTCCAATCAGGTTGTAATGTTCTGAGCTGATGTATTTGATAAATGTACCTTGTGTTTTCTTCGATAACTGTTGTAATTGTAAGAGTAAGAGTAGTATATAAGCTCATCTCATCGTGTTTGTACACACATCACGCCCTATTGAATCAAAAATTGAGCTTGCTTCTAGTTGCTCTCCAAAAACCTAGTGGCTATATCTTGAGTTGGCAAGTCGAGTGGTGATACACTGGGTCATTTTAGCAGTTCTTGGTGGTGTCCTGGCTATATCAAACCCCAATACACTCAGAAAGAATAAGGTGAAAAGGACCTAGGAGACTTTGGAATTGTTACACCACATGCATCACCTCGTTACCTCCTAGGATGACAATCTATGCCTTCCCAGTACTTTCTTAAGCACAAGCACCAAGTATTGAAGCAAGGATGTCGTAGTAGAAAGTAGAACCTTCCCATCTATAATAGGAGTTCCTCAGACCTCCATAGTTACCTTCTTGAGAAAATGTGTGACAAAACCTCAATGTATATCCATAATACCAACAATGCCGTTGTTCTTACCCCTTGTTAGTTAATTGTTGGCTAACTTCGAACAGTTTGGACAAACCTCGAGGCATAATCTCAGCCTTAGGTTTTAAATGAGGATTGCATTCATGTATACTTGCCTAGATGTCTTTTCGTGAGGCCATAAGACTACCTATAGATTGGATCGTTATATGTGATCATCGATGTGTTGTGAATAAATACCAACAAAATGAGTTTTTGCAATTGCTTGACTTGAATTTGAGTGAACATGGGACTGTATTAGTTAGAGCGATTTGATTTATGTAGTTAGTTTCATAATATGACTCTTGGATCATCATTTACAACCCCTCAATGCTGTTTTCTTGTGTTATAATTAGAGTAGTTGAACCCGATGTGTGTAATGCGTGACTAGATAACAATAAACCTACATTTGCATGAATCACGTCCCTATATATATGTATCCCACGTGTAAGAAAGTAGCATGGTAGAGTATTCAGGTCATGTCACCTTATATATGGGCACTCACGTCTATTATGCGTGGTCATTAATGCACTATAGGAACTTGGTCATGACTAGTTATATGTCTTGTGAATAAGTTGTTGCACTACTTGGTGTTTGCTTGACTTAAGTTGGTTTAGTATGTGACTTGGTTATCCAGATAGTTTGAGTTTGTAGTTCAGAACATGACATGACCACTGACTCATTGTTGCATTCCGTGACTTCTATGATTTCATGTTATAACTAAGTAACTGCATTCGCCCGTAATTGTAGCATGATGAGATGATCGTAGAAACCTGCATTCACATATTCTTACCCTTATATGTTTGATCAGAGTAGTGCAGCGGAAGCATGTAGGCCCATAAGCCACATGCTCAGAATTTATCTAAGAGCACACCCATTCATTCGTACGAATCTATGACTTAAGAGACAATCAGCTCCAAGTAGTGACCTTAGGAAAAGTCTCCCCTATCAAAACTATCGATTTGCATTCATACCTTGGAGTTTTCTTCCCAAATTGTCCTTATCGATATATTATGCTAGTTCATGCTATTCGTGATTTCTGACCTTCAGTGCTCTGATGTTAACCATACGTAATGTCAATGTGATCTTGAATGCTACTTCAAGTTCTGTCATTGTCAATATGGCATAATTGGTATCTCTGCTACCTTAGTGGTAACCTTCTAGTAAATGATTTAACCCCAGATTGACCTAATATCTTCATACTTTTGGATGAACCTGATTTAGTTAACTCCCTCTTATGACTTTTGCAGGCCCTGTCTAAGTTGCCATTAATGAAATGCTTCAAAGTTAGCCGGAGTCGATACAAAAACATAAAAATATCGATCACATATTCCTTTGTGTTGTAAATTGCCTGCCATATGTGTATTAGCTGGTTTCATGTTGCTTCCAACTCCTAGGCTTAAGGACGCCAAATTGCTGATACTATGTTATGCCATGGTACTTAAATGATGCTACGTGGTGCTACGTGATGTTCTTATTGCTCTAATGTGTTGTAAGAATCCCCATGTTAACCGTTGTGACCCTAAAAGTGACTCGAATTCATATTTTAGAATGAGACTACTAGTATAGGACCTTGAGGAGTCAACGACCTAATTTTTCTTCCTTTCAACTTCAATTCGTAGCAATGCATGTACATAGAGTTGTTGCTTACTTGGTGGATTCAGTCTAGATTGTCGAAAATCTATGATCTTTTTCTTAATTCAAAAAATAAGCTCAATATGGTTGTCCATGCCAACTCATTTGCCTCTCTTCAATGCGATTTGCCTTTGGCGCCTAAATAGAGTGAGAAGACGCTTGAAGAGGATTGGCGATGAGGAGACTGGACACCATACGCTATTTTCTTTCGATTCAAAAGAAGTAGTGTTTGCAAAACGAAACCTTCTAGAAACATACCGTGTAGATCGTAGTTGTGTGCATATATTCTAGGAATGACCGAATTTAGGTTTAGAATTTCGAGGATGAAATTCTTTAAGGGGAAAGAGTGTAAGACCCGCGTTCTTTACTTTTACATTAACATGGCTACCGTACCTTCTATGTCACAAAAATTTGTATTTTTATTAACCATACAGGTTAAATTATTATCGATGTGTTTATGTGAACGATAATTTTATTTAAAAGAATATTTTCGTCGCTATTAATATTACTATTATTAGTTTTGAAAATCTTTCGATGATTTGTAGTGTGCATTAATATAGATTATTAACGAATACTAAATCGACTAGGAACCCGAGTACAACTAGCTGGTCAACATTCGAATTAGTTTTGAGGTTTAATAAATCGATCCTTGACGTATTTGGAAATGAATAATCGATGAGTGACTGTATTATCGATTGGGTTTAGAATAAGAGAGTACGAGGTGGGTCTAGCAATTTTAGTTGATTGAGCAATTGACCAAAATAGAATTAATATATATATATATATATATATATACACACACACACACACATATATATATATATATATCAAAAGGGGGCCGAAGCTCCCATTTTTCTGAAAAAACGCATGACCGGGGGGTTCTCAAACCCCAGCCCTGTGACCCATGCCACCATAGCGAGGGAGAGAGAAGAGAGAGTGAAGGGAGGCCGACCAGCGACAGCGACGACGATAGCGGCACCAGCATCGCCGGTGTGCGCGGCCAAGGCACGGCCGTGACCCAGCAGACACAGGGAGAGATCAAGCAAGGCTGAGGGAGCGAATTAAGAGGGGATCGGGACTGAGAGAGGGCGTCGGCAACGGTGGAGGTCGACGGCGAGGGTCTCCGATAGGCATGATTCTGGCGACCACCACAGCAGGTCGAGTGTAAAGCTTGCCGTGGAGTTATAAATTTAACCACTACTTCGACTTATAAATAATTTTTATAGCATAGGAAAGTAGGGATCGATCCCATGAGGAAAGATTATGTCAAAAGGCTAGTTTAATTCTAAATAATTTTACTACTCTAATTTATTGTTTCTACTCTTTGTAATTCTAAAATAAATCAAATTCAATAAATAAAAATCTAGAAAAATACTTCATGTTACTCCTAAATATTCTAAATTTAATTTTGAAAATAAAATAGTAAATAGCTATCCTAAATAATCTAGAAAAATAAAAAACAGAATAATAACACAATAATCAACCAAAAAGTGAAATAAAAAATTAAAAAACAGAAAATTAATATAAAAAATATCACAAACAGTAACCTAAACTAATATTCTTCAAGTTTATAATCTTTTAACTCTAGAATTATATCTAACTAACTTCGGGAAAATTTAAGCAAAAAATTACTATAGAAAAATGAAGCAGAAAATTAAATCTGAAATTAGAAAAGAATTAAATTGCGCTAATATAAATACTAAATTAATTAACAAAATTATCCAAATTTAAGGATATAATTTTCTGGACTCAATAATGCCTAACAAACATGAAATAAGAATTAAAAACGTAATTTTCAGATTTATTGAAATAAAAACCTGCACATATCCAATTCACGAAATAATTCTGAAGAAATATCAAATAATTTCCAAAAATTCCAAAATTAAACAGAGGCAGATTAGGAGAGTATATAAACCATAGGATGGATAAAAAATTGAAAAAAAATGAAAGGAACTATGTTTAGCCTAATTTCCAACAAATCGGTAATTAAATGGCAAAACAGAATATAAATGAAATCTGAAAATTATAATCACTCCAAAAATCAAAATCTAACTAATCTAAAATTACCAAGACACTCCTAAAATACTACTCTTTGGGGGGGGGGAGGGGTAAACGGAATTTATATTAAAGCTAATAATTGAAGGATAAAAATTGACAAACTAAACAAATTAACTAAAAGCAATAAATAATTATCAAAGGATATCAAATTTATGAAAAATGCTTAGCATAATCTATATCCACTATGCAAATTAATATTTATCATTAAAACACAAGTTGATTTCATCCATGAGTTAAACTGTATAAGACACCCACCAACGTATCTTCTCCGTTTTTTCTTATATTGCAGTTTAATTAGGTCCAGCCCTAATATAAACCCTGCTAGTTTTGATAACCCATGCACCAGCGCAAGAATTTAATCAAACTAGAGCATTACGTATTAGAAAGACATCATCCAATGCCTTGTAACCAATTTATCAGCAAATCGATTTAACAAAGATCTAAAATGATTACCTAATTAAAAGAGATGGGTTTGAGCCATCCATGATTAATTAGGGTGATACTAATGCTTAAAAGACGATAACTTTTACGTATTAAAGCCTTTTAAACTATCATATGAATTCGTATTAAACTAACTAGCATGCATACTTGTAATATAATGCAAATATCATGAAGGATAAATGCTGATCGCTATAGAATCATGAATATAAATCAACTAGACAATAGAGCATGAAACTTATTTCAAAATAATTAATTTAGTATGGTTTCAAATAGATTATACTAAGCACAATAAAATTACTCACTCACATAAAAATAACGTCACAATAATTTAGCAAAGGTTTCATATTTAATCACATAAAGGGTTTAACCTAACTAAACAAAATAAAAATAGCAACCAAAACAAAGAAGACTTAGGCGTGGGATGCTGATTGTGTTTGGAGAAGATGTGCCTTGGCCTTTATGTGTTGGGCGTGAGGAGAGGGGATTGATGGAGTGGAGAGATTGGGGGTGTAGTGTGAAGATGATGGTGTGTTTGATGATGGGTAGGCATGAGGAGAGTTTATGGCGAAGGTTGAGGGGTTGGTGATTGAGCAGGGGAATGGCTGTGTGAGTTGATGTGGGATTGCCGTGGAGATTGATTCCTTTTATTATGGTGAGGGTGATGGTGATTAGGGTTAGTAAATAGGTTTATTTCTTCCTTTCTTCCTTCTCCCTGAAGACTTCTAGTTCTTCTCCAACTCTTGAAACCCTAGCCCAATCAAATAATTATGAAAGTAATTTTTCTATAAATTATTATTTTTTGACTATCTTTATAGCCAAGCGTGTAAAACCCAAACTTCGACGTCTTCTCTTCACTTTTTATTTTATTAATGCCTAACCTGAAAAATATATAAAATAAAGTACATTAGACGCAATAATATATATAATATAATTAAAATAACTATTAAAACCATGCATGATTTTTGGTTTAACAAATTCCCCCACACTTAGACTTTGGACGTCCTCGTGCAAAGAAATCTTAGATTCGACTTAAAAAACTGATCATCTTTCTTCCTTATAAAGTCATGCAGAACTATGGTATTCATACTAGGCATTGGCTTGCTTTAAAAGCAGTTTTATTGAAAATTAAATAGCTTTTCCTCCAACAAGTGAATAACTACTAGACTTTCAACTGCCATCAAAGAGTTTATTCATCAACCTCACAACATTTCCTTAATGAAATAACAATATCAATAATTATCCATCTCTTTAAGTATGCATACACCAATTAAGAGGTCAAAAAGTTTGTGATCGAAAAGTTGAAGTGTGGTATGGCTATAGAGACAATTGAATTAGAAAGAATAACTCATTGAAATTGATTCTAAAACTTATCTTATACTTTTTTTTTCTTCTTCTTCTGTATTCTTTTTTCAAGCTCCATTAGCGCACATATTCGAGACCCATCTAGGGACTTTAGAAATTAAACACTCCCTGTCTCACGCTCACCCGAATAGAGGTGTTGGAGCAAACCTTTCATCTTCATCATTACTTTTATTTATTTTATTCACTAATTAGTATGGGAAGCAAGCTTTCTAGTGGTAGTATTGCTTCAAAGGGTAGCACCCAGTAGCGCATGCCTCAAAGGGGTACTTGTCATTCCCGACTTTGGCTTTCTTTTATTTTTTCTTTTTTTATTCTTTTTTTTGTTTGAGTTATTCTATTAATTTAATAGTCTAGGAAATGGGTCAGGTCATTTTATTACCTCTAAACGGCTATATATTATGACCAAATAAGATGAATAATCATGACAGTTCCTCATTAAAGAGATATATGAGGATCAACTCCAACTTCTTTGAAAGATAACTAGCATGCTTAGAAGTCTCCACTCATAAAAGAATAAACTACAAAATAGCTAAGAAAATAAAAAATTTTTAAACAAGCAAGCCTAGCATAAACTCATATCATGCATTATTTATTAGGCAAAAAAAATTTCTTACTCGATTTTCTTTGTTTTTTTTTTAAGAATAAAAACTGCAGGAATTAAATGCAGGTGTAGGAATTAAATGCAGGATGCACCCCCTACACTTAATTCATGCATTGTTCCTAATGCATGCAAAAAGATAGAAATCATGAAAATAAAAGCAAAATTAAATGGGTACTTTCCTAAAAATGTTGGGTTGCCTCCCAACCAGCAAGCTCAAGCTCAACCTCTCTACTCTCCCTAGGCTCTTGTAACTCTTTCCCACTCTTAAGTGTTATGGCACTACATTCTCCTTAGGGTTAGGGTAAGGCTGAGATGGTAACCTATTTTGTATTTAAGCCTGCAAGTTGCTAACTATGATATCAGTTGCAGCCTGTTTCTCTTGAACCTGTTTAAGAGTTGTCTCAAAAATTTAAAACCTATCATCCATCTTCTTAAGGACTTGCTCCAGTAGGAAGTTGGTCCTATCTTGATTAGAAGGTTGACGAGATGTTTGTTCAAAACCAGGTGGATTGGTTTGAGGGCCATACCTAAGATTTGGGTGATCTCTCCATCCTTCATTATAGGTGTTAGAATAGGGATCATACCTCTTTTGACCTTGATTAGAATAGACAGCATTAACATTACCCTCTTGAAGTGTAGGACATGCACCAGTAGGATGCCCCTCTAGACAACAAATGCCACATATGGCTGCTTTTTGTACTCCCCCGGTAAGAATCTTATTCAACATAACAGTAATGTGAGATAACTGACTCTCTACAGATGAAGTAGAACCAATCTCATTAATCCTTTTAATTTGTGACTCCCTAGCTCCAAACTACTGAGTATTTTGGGCCATTAAATTGAATAAGTTTCTATCCTCTGCTGGAGTTTTATTAACTTGAGCCCACCCACTAGCAGCATCAACCATATTACGATCCATAAGAAACAAACCCTCATAAAAATATTGAATCAACAACTGTTCAGTTATTTGATGTTGGGGACAACTAGCACACAGTTTATTAAATCTTTCCCAGTACTCACAAAAAGTTTCCCCATTCATTTGTTTGATTTCACATATATCCTTCCTAATAGATTCAATTCGGGATGCCGGAAAAATATCTCTAAAAATGATTTATGCAATGCAGTCCATGTAGAGAAAGATCCAACAGGCATGTAATACAACCAATCTTTAGCATTACCAAGCAAAGAAAAAGGAAAAGCTCCCAACCTAATTTGGTCTTTAGGAATCCCTTCAGGCACTATAGCAGAGCATGTAATAAGGAATTCACTAATATAACGGTATGGGTCCTCTCCAGCTAAGCCATGAAACTTGGGTAACAGATTGATGAATCCAGAGTTCAGCTTTAGAGGTTTATCTAATGCAGTATAAGTAATGGACATTGGTTGTATTTCGAGGTTAGGGGCAGCAAGTTCTCGAAGAGTAGACATTCTTACCTCTTTAACCTTAACACTTACTGGGTTAGGATGACTCTCTTTGTTATTAGCTTCCAATGTTTTCTCCTTATCCTCTCCAATTTCCTTACCACTCTTTAATCTCATACATTATGGGAAATCCACAAAAAGATATTAAAATACTACAAGACAATAAACGTAGCAAAATTAAATAGAAGTAAACTAGCAATTTATTTTCTTTCCCTGGCAACGGCGCTAAAATTTGTAAAGCTTGTCGTGGAGCTATAACTTTAACCACTACTTCGACTTATAAATAATTTTTATAGCATAGGAAAGTAGGGATCGATCCCACGAGGAAAGATTATGTCAAAAGGCTAGTTTAATTCTAAGTGATTTTACTACTCTAATTTATTGTTTCTACTCTTTGTAATTCTAAAATAAATCAAATTTAATAAATGAAAATCCAGAAAAATACTTAATACTACTCCTAAAAATTCTAAATTTAATGCTGAAAATAAAACAGTAAATAGCTATCCTAAATAATCTAGAAAACTAAAAAACAGAATAATAACACTATAATCAACTAAAAAGTGAAACAGAAAATAAAAAAACAGAAAATTAATATGAAACAAATTACAAACAGTAACCTAAACTAATATTCTTCAAGTTTATAATCTTTTAACTCCAGAATCATATCTAATTAACTTCAGAAAAATTTAAACAAAAAATTACTGCAGAAAAATAAAGCAAAAAATTAAATCTGAAATTAGAAAAGAATTAAAGCGCACTAATATAAAAACGAAATTAATTAACCAAATTATCCAAATTTAAGGGTATAATTTTCTGGACTCAATAACACATAAAAAACATGAAATAAAAATTTAAAACGTAATTTTTAGATTTATTGAAATAAAAACCTGCACATATCTAATTCGCGAAATAATTCTGAAGAAATTATCAAATAATTTTCAAAAATTCCAAAATTAAATAGAGGCAGATTAGGATACTATATAAACCCTAGGATGGATTAAAAGTTGAAAAAAAATGAAAGGAACTATTTTTAGCCTAATTTCCAACAAATCAATAATTAAACGGCAAAACAGAATATAAATTAAATCTGAAAATTATAATCACTCTAAAAATCAAAATCTAACTAATCTAAAATTAAGAAGACACTCCTAAAAGATTACTCTTTGGGGGGGATAAATGGAATTTATAATTAAAGCTGATAATTGAAGGATAAAAATTGACAAACTAAACAAATTAACTAAAAGCAACAAATAATTATCAAAGGATATCAAATTTATGAAAAATGCTTAGCATAATCTATATCCACCATGCAAAGTAATATTTATCATTAACACACAAGTCGATTTCATTCATGAGTTAAAGTGTAGAAGACGCCCACCAGCGGATCTTCCCCGTTTTTCCTTATGTTATAATTTAATTAGGTCCAGCACTAATATAAACCCTGCTAGTTTTGATAACACCTACACCAGCGCAAGAGTTTAATCAAACTAGAGCATTACATATTAGAAAAACATCATCTAATGCCTTGTAATCAATTTACCAGCAAATCGATTTTACAAAGATCTAAACCGATTACCTAATTAAAAGAGATGGGTTTGAGCCATCCATGATTAATTAGGGTGATGCTAATGCTTAAAAGACGATAACTTTTATGTATTAAAGCCTTTTAAACTATCATATGAGTTCGTATTGAACTGACTAGCATGCGTTCTAGTAATATAATGCGAATATCATGAATGATAAATACTAATCGCTATAGAATCAAGAATATAAATTAACTAGACAATAAAGCATGAAACTTATTTCAAAATAATTAATTTAGCATGGTTTCAAATAGATTGTACTAAGCACAAGAAAATTACTCACTCATATTAAAATAACGTCACAATAATTTAGCAAAGGTTTCATATTTAATAACATAAAGGGTTTAACGCAACTAAATAAAATAAAAATAGCAACCAAAACAAAGAAGACTTAGGCGTGGGATGCTAATTGCGCTTGGAGAAGATGTGCCTTGGCCTTCATGTGTTGAGCGTGAGGAGAGGGGATTGATGGAGTGGAGAGATTGGGGGTGTAGTGTGAAGATGATGGTGTGTTTGATGATGTGGTAGGCGTGAGGAGAGTTTATGGTGAAGGTTGAGGGGTTGGTGATTAAGTAGGGGAATGGCTGTGTGGGTTGATGTGGGACTGCCGTGGAGATTGATTCCTTTTATTATGGTGAGGGTGATGGTGATTAGGGTTAGTAAATAGGTTTTCTTCTTCGTTTCTTCCTTCTCCCTCAAGACTTCTGGCTCTTCTCCAACTCTTAAAACCCTAGCCCAATTAAATAATTATGAAAATAATATTTTTCATAAATTATTATTTTTGGACTGTCTTTATAGTAAAGCATGTAAAACCTAAACTTCGACGTCTTCTATTCCCTTTCATTTTATTAATGCCTAACCTAAAAAATATATAAAATAAAATAAATTAGACGCAATAATATATATAATATAATCAAAATAATTATTAAAACCATGCATGATTTTTGGCTTAACACCGAGACCACCACAAAGAGCGGAAGAACCGGGTCTGGGCATGCTTATTTGGGTATATGTCGGGCTAGGGCTTCAATCGCATCAACTGGACATGCGTTTAGGACTAATTGAATCGAGGATTGAGGTTTTCCGGCCCTCAAAGTCCAGCCAAAGCCCTTAGATCGGTTCCTCTAGTTTGGATTCCAGGTGGGTGTTCCTCGCCTCCTAAGTATTAGTAAATTCGAAACGTTTTAACCCTTAGGATAAGATGCATGTTAGTTTAAGGTTGATTAGGCAGACTAAAATGGTGAAGTGATTACGTATGTTTCGCATGATTAAATTCAGGCCTAGATTATGCATGTTCAATCAGTTGATTCATCCTTAAATCAATACTTGCTAAGTTAGCTAAGTCATGTTTAAAAGTTGCCTTGAAATGACTGAAGCACGCTTTAACTCGATGCATGTTAAGTTCAGTTAATTCATGCCTAAAGTAACTTCGAAATAAGCTAATAATGCTTCGAATTAACATGTTAGCATTCAAATCGATGTTTGTTTAATTAAGTTAATTCATGCCTAAAAAGTAGTTTCGAATTAACATGTTAGCATTTGAATCGATGTTTGTTTAATTAAGTTAGTTTATGCTCGAATAATAGCTTCGAAATGAAATGTGAATGCTAAGAATCGATACATGTACACTTAGTTTATTTATACTCGATTAATAGCTTCGAAAAGAAATGAGTGTGCTTAGAATCGACACCTATGTGATTAGTTAGTTTACACCTGAACCGTGACTTCGAAATAATAAATGAACACCTTGAATACGATAAGATTCCTGTTTGATTAGTTTAGTTGGTTTGTTAACCGTTATTTCAAGTTAAGGCATTGCAGACGTATAGGTAAATGTGGTTATATATATATGTATGCTTGCGGTAACGCACCGCTGGATGGTGCTGCTTGCCCAGGTGAGTGCATAAACCCTATTACACGTCTCTTTATAAGTTTTCATGATAATATGTTATGATTATCGAATTGAAAACTGAGATGGTAGTTGAATGGTTTGAGGTAGAATTATGAGTGGTTCGAGATTTCCTGTGGTCGGTTGTTATATGAGGAGGGAGCCTAGGTTGTGAATTAACCGCAATCGTGTGGATTACGAGGCCATGTGTGGCTTATGCTGAGATTGATTGATTATGAAGTGTTTGAATGTGTTACATGCAAACCCCCTCCCTTTTATGCCATCAAGTTTCTTGTTACGAGTGAGGGTGAGTTTGAAAAAGGAAGTTTTTCATGTTTGTAACTAATAGTAGCCATGACTATTAGCAAATGATTGCCTATTTTAACAATGCAGATACAGTTTTAGGAGTGAACTCACTTAAACGGGAGAATCCCTAAAGAATTTAAATAAAAAAGAGAGTGCATTGTATGAAAAAGAATTTCGCTGTGAGAGGTAGTAAACTTATTAGTAGTTATAACCAGATGCTTTAAATGGCTATGATAAGTGCTTAGGGACAATAGATGGAAGTGGACATGGTTGAACAGGGGAATCCCTAGCCTAGGGAGTAATCCCTAGAGACCCTTAAGGTCCAAAAGTTAGTTGCCATATCGGGAGTAAGAGCTTAGTGTGAGTTAATCTCACTGGGATTGAGAATAGATCTCTCCCAAACAGCACTTTATGATGATCTTATACCCAAAGTAATTTCCTAATAAGTAAGAAAAGTAGTCGGCGTTTCGCCTTTTGAAGTATTTCAGAAAGAAAGTTTTTAAGTGTCATTATGAGACCAATATGAAAGAGATTCTTTTAAGAATATGAGCCCAAAGAGATTAAGAAAAGAGTTCTTATGAGCCTAAAGAGGCTAAATAAAGTGTTTTTAGAAAAAGAAAAGAAAGATTTTCGTGCACATCATGTGAATAAGAATGTAAGTGTAGCATAAATGAAATTCCAAGTGTAGCATGGCCATGCCCTTGTAATGCATTGAGCATATGAGTTTGAATGTGCATGTTTAGTGAATGAAAGTTCGTGGCATAATCTCTGCTTCATATGTTTAGCATCTCATATGAGTAAATCAGATAGACAAAGGATAAATCACAAATTATATCACATAATCTATGAAAGAAAGTTCTGTGCTTAGCCCTTGATGCTTGCTTAAGTGTTTGACTGCATGTTAGTAAAGAAGTTTGGTCATTTAGAGACCTAGAAATACGTTTGAGTGGTTAAAGTGAAGTTTATGGTTAGTGATACTTCCATAAGAATTTTATGAATGCCGAATATGATAGTAAAGTATGAATACGTGATATGTGACTATTAAAGATATTATTGCCTGTAACGATTTTGGTTTTAAGGGGGTCGAGGAATACTCAGTGAGCATGTGGTTGCTCATCCCATTACTCTTTTCCCTTTTTCCCCAGGTTTGCATCTTGACAAGTAGGAGTCAAGTCACTTATGCCAACATGGATTCTATTCTTGCGTGGAAAGGTGTCGTGTGTGCCCATTTGAAGGGATCTTACGTGTTCAATGAAGTTATGTAAAGTACTCCTAGAATTGTAAACGTTTGTAAATAAGTATTCTAGTTCATGTAGTGCATTCATTTTAGGAGTCCCTCTATACGGCCATGTGTGTAAATCATCTTATTAGTCAGCTGTCTTTTTAGTTGAAATCAGCTACGTTTTGGGATGTAAACCCCAGTACTCCGGTTGTGTGAACCGTTCAGTTGTGTATTTCACTTTTTCTATATTAATGAACTATTTTGTTTGATGTGCTTCGAGCGAGTTGTTCGTTGAGTTATGAACTTCGACATGCAGCGGCTGAGCTTCTTTTAAAATATTTTACGCTTTCGTTGATCTGTAGGGGTTTATCATAAGGCTTTTAGCCTGGAATTAGTTAGTTTTTAGGGGAAACTCTGTCAGTTTTGCCCCGGAATTTAAATAAAAAGTTAAGAAAACATAACGCTCCTGGCTCTAGGGGCTGGGGGTGTTATATTAATGGTATCAGAGTGTGGTCCTGCGGCCATAGGCCGCGACCTGAGTCTTATATCTCATATAGTTGCCTAGGATCGTGTTCACGATGATGCGATATATGCTTGCCTTGTATGTAAATGTGAGTTTTATGTGAATGTTAGCGCAGTTACCTGGTTAGGTGTGGCTTGAGTGAGCTCATTAGCCAAGTGAATGAACGAATTGCTAAGAGTATAAGCCAAATGACTTGTGTTCTCGTAGATGAGCTAAGTGTTAGCTCAATCAAAGTTGTTTTGCTTATATGCCTTGGTGATTTTAATTGAAAGTTTAAAGAACATATGATTTGAAATCGAATGATTGGAAAGCCTTAACTCTAAGCTCATCTTTGCCCCTAAAGTACGATTTGCTCCTTGGGCCCCATAATGGAGTGAGCAGACGTACTCAAACGTTGGTAAAGAGAGAGCTAGACGCAATTAAACTGTTTTCTTTTGAAAACCTAAGGACCTTGAAAGTTAAAGTTTTCTGATTAGTGAGCTAGGGTCGTGCCTTCACGTTAGAAACCTTTCTAATTGTTTAGTTGGGTCATGTTGTTGCAATCAAAGACTCGCATTTGCTTTACAATAATGCTTGGGTTAACCCTACGACCTTAAACTCTGCCATTACACTAAGGTCCTTGACACCTCACTTGATTAGCAAGAATGACCCCATTAGGTGTCACCCTTCTACTAGTTTTAGCTCTAATCAGGTTGTAATGTTCTGAGCTGATGTATTTGATAAATATACCTTGTGTTTTCTTTGATAGCTGTTGTTATTGTAAGAGCAAGAGTTGGATATAAGCTCATCTCATCGTGTTTGTACACACATCATGCCCTATTGAATCAGAAATTGAACTTGCTTTTAGTTGCTCTCCAAAAACCTAGTGGCTATATCTTGAGTTAGCAACTCGAGTGGTGATACACTGGGTCATTTTAGCGCTTCTTGGTGGTGTCCTAGCTATATCAAACCCCAATGCACCCAGAACGAACAAGGTAGAAAGGACCTAGGAGACTTTGAAATTGTTACACCATATGCATCACCTCGTTACCTCCTAGGACGATAATCTATGTCTTCCCAACACTTTCTTAAGCACAAGCACCAAGTGTTGAAGCAAGAATGCCCATAGTAGAAAGTAGAACCTTCCCATCTATAATAGGAGTTCCTCAGACCTCCACAGTTACCTTTTTGAGAAAATGTGTGACAAAACCTCAATGTATATCCATAATACCAATAATACAGTTGTTCTTACCCCCTGTTAGTTCATTATTGGCCAACTCCAAATAGTTTGGACAAACCTCGAGATATAACCTCGACCTTATGAGGATTGCATTCATGTATACTTGCCTAGATGTCTTTTCGTGAGACCATAAGAGTACTTATAGATTGGATCATTGTATGTGGTCAACGATGTGTTTATGAACAAATACTAACAAAATGAGTTTTTGCAATTGCTTGACTTGAATTTAAGTGAACATGGCACTATATTAGTTAGAGCGATTTGATTTATGTGGTTAGTTTCATAATATGACTCTTGGATCATCATTTACAGCCCCTCAATACTGTTTTCTCGTGTTATAATTGGAGTAGTTGAACCCGATGCGTGTAATGCATGACTAGATAACAATAAAGCTACATTTGCATGAATCACGTCCATATATATATGTATCCCACATGTAAGAAAGTAGCATGGTAGAGTATTCAGGTCATGTCACCTTATATATGGGCACTCACGTCTATTATGCGCGGTCATTAATGCACTATACGAACCAGGTCATGACTAGTTATCTGTCTTGTGAATAAGTTGTTGCACTACTTGGTGTTTGCTTGACTTAAGTTGGTTTACTATGTGACTTGGTTATTCAGATAATTTAAGTTTTGTACTTCAGAACATGACATGACCACTGACTCATTGTTGCATTCCGTGACTTCTATGATTCCATGTTATAGCTAAGTAACTGCATACACCCGTATTTGTAGCAGGATGAGATGACCGTAGAAACCTGCATTCACATAATCTTTCCCTTATATGTTTGATCAGAGTAGCGTAGCGGAAGCATGTAGGCCCATGAGCCACAGGCTCAGAATTTGTCTAAGAGCATACTTATTCATTCATACGAATCTATGACTTAGGAGACAATCAGGTCTAAGTAGTGACCTTAAGAAAAGTCTCCCCTATCAAAACTATCGATTTATATTCATACCTTGGAGTTTTCTTCCCAAGTTGTCCTTATCGATATATTATGCTAGTTCATGCTATTCGTGATTCTTGACCTTCAGTGCTATGATGTTAACCCTAAGTAATGTCAATGTGATCTTGAATGCTACTTCAAGTTCTGTCATTATCAATATGGCATAATTGGTATCTCTGCTACCTTAGTGATAACCTTCTAGTAAATGATTTAACCCTAGACTGACCTAATATCTTCATACTTTTGAATGAACCTGATTAAGTTAACTCCCTCTTATGACTTTAGCATGCCATGTCTAAGTTGCCATGAATGAAATGCTTAAAAGTTAGCCGAAATCGATATAAAAACATAAAAATGTCGGTCACATATGCTTTTATATTGTAAATTGCCAGCCATATGTACATTACGCGGTTTCATGTTGCATCCAACTCCTAGGCTTAGGAACGCCGAATTGCTGATACTATGTGATGTTAGGTACTTAAATGATGCTACGTGGTGCTACGTGATGTTCTTGTTACTCTAATGTGTTGTAGGAATCCCCATGTTGACCGTTGTGACCCTAAAAGTGACTCGAATTCATGTTTTAGAATGAGACTACTAGCGTATGACCTTGAGGAGTCAACAACCCAATTTTCCTTCCTTTCAACTTCAATTCGTAGCAATGCATGCGCATAGAGTTGTTGTCGAAAATCTTTGATCTTTTTTTTTTAAAAAAATAAGCTCAATATGGTCGTCCATGCCAACTTATTTGCCCCTCTTCAATGCGATTTGCCCTTGGCGCCTAAATAGAGTGAGTAGACGCTTGAAGAGGATTGGCGATGAGGAGACTGGTTACCATAAGCTATTTTCTTTCGATTCAAAAGAAGTAGTGGTTGCAAAACGAAACCTTTTGGAAGCATACCGTGCAGATCGTAGCTGTGCGCATATATTCTTGGAATGATCGAACTTAGGTTTAGAATTTCGAGGACGGAATTTTTTAACGGGGAAAGAGTGCAAGACCCGCCTTCTTTATTTTTACGTTAACGTGACTAGCTTACCTTCTACATCATAAAAATTTGTATTTTTATTAACTATATAAGTTAAATTATTATCGATGTGCTTATGTGAACTATAATTTTATTAAAAAGAATGTTTTCGTCGCTATTAATATTATTATTATTATCAGTTTTGAAAATCTTTCGATGATTTTTAGTATGCATTAATATAGATTATTAATGAGTAATAAATCGAGTAGGAAACCGAGTACGACTAGCTGGTCAACCTTTGAATCAGTTTCGAGGTTTAATAAATCAAACCTTGACGTATTTGGGAATGAATAATTGACAAGTGATTGTATTAGCGATTGGGTTTAGAATAAGAGAGTGCGAGATGGGTCTAGCAATTTTAGTTGATTGAGCAATTGACCAAAATAGAATTTATATATATATATATATCAAAAGGTGGTCGTAGCCCCCATTTTTCTGAAAAAACGCGCGACAGCGGGGGTTCTCAAACTCCAACCCCGCGACCCACGCCACCACGCACACACACACACACACACACACACACACACACACACACCACACACACACACACACACACATATATGTATATGCTATATATATACTTATATGCATATATATATATATATATTATATATATATATATATATCTATATCATATATATATATATAATATATATATATATATATATATCTATATATATATATATATATATATATGATATATATATCGTAGTGTGTGTTTGTTGTGTTCTATATATATATATGTATATATGTACATACATACAGACACACACACACACACACACACACATAATATATATAATATATATATATATATTATATATATATATATATGGACATATATATTATGCAAATATATATATATTATATATATATATATAATATATATATATATATATTATATATATAACACACAACCACACACACACATATATATATTAGGCATATATACCATACATATATTTATATTTGTGTATATATATATGTACATATATATATATATATCTATATCTATATATATATATATATATATATATATATCATATAAAAATATAAAAATATACATCTTTCGTCCTCCTCTGGCGATTCCTGATCTCCAGGTTCGCAGCCATGGCAAGGGGAGGGAGGAAGGGCAGAGCTCGGCCAGCAAGAGATACAGGGAGACCCGAGACCCCGGTTGTAGCTCCTGATTATACACTTGATTCACCTTCGATTGAACAGGGCGAAAAAAGCAATGAAACAGTAGATGCTAGCAATGTGGAGGCCGCAAATGAGCAACAACAGGGTCCCTCCCTACCCACGCCCGAGGCAGCAGTAATGAAATCTCCTGTTAAGGGTACCTACGCAGCAATGGCTGACCCAGAGGAAGGTACCACACTAAATTTTGTTACTTCACCAATGGTTAATGGGATGAAATGTGCGAAAATAGAGACCAAAGATGTGCAATCAGAGCTGGATTTCTAGCAATCAGGTGTGCTTTGCTCAGTAATTGGGGCGAACCCCCCACTGGAAGTCCTAGAAGGGTTTGTTCGAAGAATATGGAAAGCATATGAAATTGATAGAATTAGCTGGGTAAGGAAGGGGGTTTTTCTGATTAGGTTTCACAATATGACTGACCAAGCTGCTGTGGTTCAAAGAGGAGTGTACTTCTTTGACAACAAACCATTCATTGTGAAACCATGGAGAGAAGATTTGAATCTCAACACAGAGAATTTAGCTACCCTGCCTGTCTGGGTAAGATTTCCATACCTGGAAGTCAAGTATTGGGGGCCAGATAGTCTGAGTAAGTTAGGCAGTTTGCTGGGGATTCCCATTAAGATAGATAAGTTCACTAGGGACAAAACCATCCTGAAGTATGCACGGCTTCTAATTGAAATGAAGCTTCAAGACAATTTCCCAGAATATATTGATTTTGTGAATGAACATGATATGGTGGTAAGGCAAAAAGTGGAGTATGAATGGAAACCATCCAAATGTAACTTCTGCAGGATGTATGGCCACTCAGATGCAGAATGCAGGAAAAAGCCTATCCCTAGGACTGAATGGAGGCCAGTTACAAGAACCCCCCGGGACCTTCAGCACCGACACAGCCATCAACTGATGTAGATGGATTCACCCAAGTAAGAAGGAAAATAATATGGATAGTATCTAAAGAGCAGTCTACCCCCTCACACCTACAGAGCACACCCTTGCAGAATAGTTTTGGCAGTCTGGCAGAAGTACAGCAGGCAACAGGCACTGAAGGTGAAGGTTTACCACAATGGAAAGAATTTGCATCTGGAACATAAGGGGCTTAAATTGGACAAATAAATAGGAGGATGTCAGAATCTTCTTGCATGAAAAGCAAATTGGGTTTGTAGGCTTGTTAGAAACCAAGGTGAAAGAAGAAAAAGTAGATAGGATAGCAAATAACATCTTCCAAGGGTGGCATTGGCATCATAATTTCACATCTCACATTAGAGGATGAATATGGATAGCCTGGAGGCCAAGGACCTATAGAGTGCAGATTATCTCCCAATCAGATCAGATGATTCATTGCAAGGCTACACATATTGCTACTATGAAGAATTTCTTTATTTCTTTTGTATATGGGGCTAATCATGAAACACAAAGAAGGCAGCTGTGGGAAGACCTAATTCACATTGCACAGGACATGGAAGAAGCTTGGTGTATTCTAGGAGATTTTAATGCAGTGCTCTACCCAGGAGATAGAATAGGGGGAACTGAGGTGCAGTATCATGAGATCAAGAATTTCAGTGAGTGCATGTTCACCTGTGAGGTACAAGAATTGCAGAGTAATGGTCCCTATTATA
The DNA here is from genome assembly GCA_029747015.1 of Carnegiea gigantea. Taxonomy (NCBI): domain Eukaryota; kingdom Viridiplantae; phylum Streptophyta; class Magnoliopsida; order Caryophyllales; family Cactaceae; genus Carnegiea; species Carnegiea gigantea. Next base: position 37,114 of record JAKOGI010002781.1, read on the forward strand.
CATGGACTAACAAAACAATATGGACTAGAATCAATAGAGTGTTTGTGAACACCTACTGGTATAACATTTTTGCTCTCAGTCACCTCACTTACATGGCTAATTCTCTATCAGACCACACTGCAATGATGCTGAGTTTCCCATGGTGTCCCAAACCCAAAAGCTCCTTTCAGTTTTGTGATATGTGGATAAGAGATCCCAGTTTCCTACCATTGATGTCATCAATAGCAGAACACCTTCACTCCCATAACCCCACCACAAATCTGAAGCAACTTCTACAACAGGCCAAAAGAGTACTCCAAAAACTGAACAAGGAGAGCTATGCAGATTTGAAAGCCCAACTGAAGCTCTCAGAAAACCCAGGGGACACTGATCTTGCACAGCAAGTGGAGGAATCAAGAGTACACTACATTCAGATCCTCTCCTCTGTGATTGATATCATCAAGCAGCAAAGTAAGGCAGACTAGATAGGGTATGGAGATGAATCCACGAGATATTTCTTTGCCAAGATTAAGAAAAGGAAGACTGACACATATATACTCTCGATTTAAAATGATCAAGGGCAAACAAGACATGGGTTTGAGGAGGTGAAGGATGTAATACACACATATTATCAAGCCTTGTTGGGGAAACAACCATGGGAGAGAACCCAGCTTGACCATCAAGTGATTGGCAAAGGTAACACTCTAACAGTTGAGCAACAACTAAAGATGTGTGTACCCTTTACTGACCAAGAGATTAAGACTGCTTTATTCTCCATTCCTAACATCAAATCCCCCAGCCCTAATGGTTTTAGTAGTGGTTTTTTCAAAGACACTTGGCATTTAACAGGGGGTGGTTAAGGTAGCTATTCATGAATTCTTCAAAACAAGCATAATGCCAAGTTTCTTAGGGGAAACCAAATTGGTCTTGATACCCAAAACCAATCCATCAAGTGCAAATGAGTTTAGACCAATTTCATGCTGCAATGTACTTTACAAATACATTGCTAAGCTCTTATGTTTGAGACTAAAGGAGATAATGCTCCATCTTATTCACCAGAACCAAAGGGCTTTTGTGAAGGGAAGGGAGCTGCTTTTTAATATTCTAATGTGCCAAGACATAGTCAGAGGCTACTCCAGGAAAGGGATATCCCCCAGGTGCATAATGAAGATTGACTTGAAAAAAGCATTTGACTCTGTCCATTGGGGTTTTTTGGAAGACTGGCTACATCATCTAAGATTCCCCCAGCAGTTTGTAACTTGGATAATGGCCTGTATAAAATCAGTCAACTTCAGAGTTCATGTGAATGGCCTGCAAGGAGAAAAGTTTGAAGGGGGGAGAGGACTAAAACAGGGTGATCCCTTATCTTCCCTGCTGTTTGTCCTTGTCATGGAGTATTTCACAAGGCTTATGATAGCTGCAGGGAACCAGGCGAACTTCAGATACCACCCTTCTTGCAAAGCACTTAAGCTGAATCATTTAATGTTTGCAGATGATGTTATTATTTTCAGCAAAGCCCATTTGCCAACCCTGCAGCTAATCCAGAATACACTGGAGAAGTTTTTCCAGGCTGTAGGTCTGAGAGCCAACCCAGAGAAGTCACAGATTGTGTGTGGAGGCTACACTCCCAAGCTACAACTGCAGTGTCTGGAAATTACAGGATACAAAGAGGGAAAACTGCCTATGAAATATCTGGGAGTGCCAATCAGTGCCAGCAGGTTAAGTAAGATTGAATGCCATCAGCTGGTAGATAAGATTCTGGGAAAGATGAGGCAATGGTCCACAAGGAACCTGTCATTTACAGGTAGAGCCCTTCTCATCAACACGGTGGTTTTTGGTATGTATGGCTTCTGGGCCTCCATTTTTATATTGCCCCAAGAGATTATCAACAAGATCAACCAACTGTGCAGGAATTTTCTATGGGGGGGATAGCAGAATATAAAAAACCACCCCCAATCTCACGGGACATAGTCTGTACACCAAAGAAATATGGGGGATTAGGTCTAAAAAACTTGAATGCATGGAACAAGGCATGTATTGCAAAGCTCGTGTGGAGTATGGCAATGAAAAAGGACATGATGTGGGTTAAATGGGTGCACGAGAAATACTTAAAACAACATGAATGGTGGAGCTATCAGGCATCCTATGACAGTAGCTGGAGCTGGAAAAAGATAGTGGCCATAAAGGATATATTCAAGCAAGGGATTGATATGCAAAGAAGTTGGATGTGGCACGATACGAATTCATATACAATCAGGAAAGGGTACTTCTGGCTACTGGGGGATCTGAGCATCAAGAGATGGAGTAAATTTGTATGGGCACGCAGAGTAACCCCAAGGCATGCTTTTATAATGTGGATAACAATGCATGACAAGCTCCCTGTTAGAAGCAGGTTGATGAAGTTTACAGACAAAATAGAGGACCAAACCTGCATCCTGTGCAATAAAGAAGCAGAGAATGCTGATCATCTGTTGTTCCAATGCAAATGGGCAAAGACAATGTGGCAGGCCATCAGAAACTGGTGGCCCACCCCACTGGATATCTCAGGTAAAGCAGCACTCACCAGATCTCTCACCAAGCTTAAAAATTCAAAAGAAGAAAGGCAGATTGCCTACTCCATTGCTGCAGCAGTCATATACAATATATGGAGAGCCAGAAATGAGCAGATTTTCATGCACCGGGTCCCTTCTCTTCAGATTTATTGCAGGCAAACAAGACAACACATCATCCATAGGATACTTATTCTACATAGCAAAGCAAAGACATTTGCACATAGTCTAGATACTCTCTTAGCATGAACTGGAAAGTAGGGGATACCCGTGAGTTGTACAAAGCTGTTTGTTTCAATCAATGCCACACCTCTTTTGCAAAAAAAAATAAAAAATAAAATATATATATATATATATAAGTATATATATATATACATATACGTACATACATACATATATATATATATACATATATACATACATATATATATATATACACGCACATATACATATACGTATATGTATATGTACATGCATACATACATACATTCATATATATATATATATATATATATATATATATATATATATATATATATATATATAGACCCACACACATATATATATGTTTGTGTGTGTGTGTGTTTATATATATATATATATATATATCTATATATATATATGTATAGGTGTATATATATATGTGTGTGTGTGTGTGTGTGTGTGTGTGTGTGTGTGTGTGTGTGTGTGTACACACACATTGTTTTAGGAGTTTCTTGGATTGTTGTGGGTGACGTCGGAAGTGGGCGGGCTTATGTCGATTGGTAAAATAGTAATTTTGCGATGGAAGTTCCCCTAACGGGCCATTGGATTGGGTGCTTTGTTGGGCTTTTGGCTGGGGACCAAGGATCCCCTATGGACCAGATGTGCCCAGATGGGCCTGGCCCATGGCTGCGCATGTGGGGTCTGCCCATATGTGTGTGTGTGTGTATATATATATACACACACACACACACATTGTTTTAGGAATTTCTTGGATTGTTGTGGGTGACGTCGGAAGTGGGCGGGCTTACGTGATGGCCTGTACCGGTTCCTCAATTGGTCTTCTTGTCGGACGTTGAACTTGCAAAAAGGGTACTCTCGGGTTAAGATCCGAGTAACACCTCTCTTACGGTCAAGTCAATGGGGTTCCCAGTAAAAGACGAACCTGGGGATTGGTAAAATAGTAAATTTGCAATGGAAGTTCCCCTAACAGGCTGTTGGATTCGGTGCTTTGTTGGGCTTTTAGCTGGGGACCAAAGATCCCCTATGGACCATATGTGCCCAGATGGGCCTGGCCCATGGCTACGCATATGGGGTCTACCTAAAAAAATCATATTGTTTTGGTCATTTAGCCCTTCACATTCTGCCTGCATGATGAATTGGACGGGTAGTCAGGCGCAATGTGGAATAATTCCGAGGTGCAAGTATTATCGGCTAATCTTGGGAAATGGCTCACTGCAGAACGCTCTATCTTAGATCGACACCTGGACATTAACTTATATGTCGATGGATTTTTTAGGCGAGCTAGTTCCCAAGCTTGCACGGTGGCCTGGGAAACGCTACACTTTCGGTATATAAAATGGGGTTGCCAAGAGCTGTATTCCATCCTATGTGGGCGAGTTCTATTCTCACAGGAGATCTCCTATTATGGTGCTCCTGCATTTTCTGAGGACTGATGAGATAGCCCTCTATATCCTAAAAAATTTCAAATGGGATCAGAGAGAGGTTACCTTTCCTCCTTTGCCTCTCCCGTGTGATTATAAGGATTTGTGTCCGAATTTCAACCTTGCTGTGGCTAAAGAGGCCACCCTGGACTTTCTCCTTCCTAAAATACCCTAAAATTGTATTATGCTTGATACTTCACAACGACACCGTGAATCTAGGGGTGTTGTATGGACGTATGATCGAGATACTGGAGTCAGCCCTCATAGAGTTATGGTGGTGCATCTTCGAGGAGCAGATGTGGAACAATAGAGGCAACATTCTACGGGCCAACCCCTCACAGATAGGTAGCGACCAGGAAACGGGTTCGGGGTTCGGCGATGTATCTCCCCCTCCCAGTGGTGTTGGTGATGAGTAATGTCTAGGCTCCATTGTAACTTTCATCATGTTCTGTCCCTTCTTCTCATCTTGTCCCCTTTTTTAGCCGCCGTGTACTCCTTAATTTCAGTAATAAAATGTTAACTTTTTCTTCATGGCTTCGCCTTCGAGTATGCGCTTCTACTAACTTAATTTGGCCTATGAGTCGCACTGTAGGGAAGTGGTCCTTTGGTTTGCCCTTGGGCCGGCCATCTTCAAAGGTGGACGGTGACGTGCAGCCAGCCCGAGACCTAATAGGAGGAATGCCTTGCCCCGTACACGGGGTTGGAAGCCTTCCGCACCATCCTTCACTGAGGAGGATAGCCCTCTACGGTCGTATGAGGAAGAGAGGTATGGCATATGGTCAGAGGGTTGTTGCCCAAGAGGCTCAGCTTCTGGGGCTATGGTTGTAACGACTGGCCTTTAGGCCCTGTTGTAGGACTCTCAGCTATACAGGGGTGCAAAGTGATGGTGGCCAGCCCTGAGGCTGTGCTGTAGGGCTGGAAGCCCCTTTTGGGGGACTAAAGATGTTTGGAGGAGATCTTGAGTATTTAGGTGCCACGTGGCAGGGGCTAAGTGGTGTTTCGATTCTGTAGCCACTTCGGGGGGCGTTTCGTCTTTTACTCGGCCCGCTCTCCTCTGTAAAGATAGAGTTGGAGCCTCCATGGAAGGTCACTTTATCATGCTTCTAAACCCCTTAGAGAGAGAAATGAGTTTTCTAGAGAGAAAGTCTCTGCCCCTTTCTCCGTCATGGTGTTTTTATACTTTTATAGCACCGAACAGATAGCCGACCACATCAGGGAAACTTTCAAGTGGCATTTGAGGGGGCCCACATGCCCTCTTTGGCCGCTTTCGGATAATTACCATGATTTTTGCTCGGACTTAGACCTTGTCGTGGCTGCGAAGGCTGCTGGGGACTTTCGTATTCTGGAGATGGTCCAGGCCATATTTTATGCTATGGTGGTTAATGAGGCTTTGGAGTTGGATGTCTTGGGCAGGGATCTAGCCGAGCAATTGAAGTCAACCGTTGAAGGTCTGCGGTGGTACGTGTGCGAAGCTTGGCTACAGCTAAACAAGCATGCCCTTTTGTGGGCGCAATACTATAGACAGGTCAATCCAGGAGCAGGACCTGGGCTAACGAGCAGTCAAGAGGAGAATTCGGGGTCGACTGACACTCCGCCCCTTCTAGTGATGATGACTAGTCATAGGTTTCTATTGTAGCTTGCTCCTTTGTTTCATTCTTTCTCCTTGTAAGGTCATCTTGCAATTACCTGTAATGGCAATGAAAAGTCATTCTTTTACATAAGGACTTGGTTTCTTCATAAAGGCTTTTGTGTTTTTCTGCTTGTAATATTTCTACACAGATATAGGGGGTGGCTCCTAGGCCGTGCTTGAGCTCCCTTAGCCCCTTTTAGGGGGCTAAATGTTTACCGACCAGCCCCTGAGGCTATTCTTGAGGATCCTTAGCCACTTCTTGGGGCCAAAGGTGTAGCGGACGGTTCTTTGGCTATGCCATAGGGTCCTCAGCCCCTAGGGGGTTAAAGGTATAGCGACCGACCACTAGGCTGTACTATGGGACCCTTAGCCTCTTTAAGGGGCTAAAGGTGTAGCGGGCGGCCCCTAGGTCATGCCTGGATGATCCTCAGCCCCTTGGGGGCTACAGGTATAGTGACCACCTCCTAGGCTATGCTTGAGAACCCTTAGCCCCTTTTGGCAGGCTAAAGGTGTAGCGAACGGCCCCTAGGCCATGCGTAGATAATCCTCAGCGCCTAGGCCGTGCTATGGGACCCTTAGCCCCTTTAAGGGGCTAATGGTGTGGCTGGTCGCCTTTAGGCTATGCCTAGATGATCCTCAGCCCCTTAGGGGCCACAGGTATAGCGACCAGCTCTTAGGTCGTGCTATGGGCCACCCTTAACCGCTTTTGAGGGGCTAAAGGTGTACTGGGGATCATGTGTTTTTGGATGCCACGTTTCATGGATTAAGTGGCATTCTGGCCCTCCAAGCGCCTAGGTGGGCGATTTACCGCTTCCTCTCCTCACTCTTCTCTTACATAAAGGGAGTTGGATTCCTGGGGGAAAGTCATTTCAACACGCATCCAAAACTTTTTAGAGAGAGAAACGGGTTTTCTATAGAAAGAGAGAGAGACTCTGCGTCCTCCCTCATCATCCTTCAAGTTCGTTGTAGCATCTTCAAACTTCTCCTTTCAATGTTCAAAGAGGCTGTGTGTATCTTCAACCTCATCTTCAATCTCCGCTTCTATCCCCTTCAATTTTTACAGGTACATGCCTTTATAACTCCCTTGAAGGTTGTATTTGCATTGTATTGTTGAATTATGTCTTCTTCATGTTCATCGAGTGCGATCGTCTGTGAGAGGTCGGCTGGCCCCTAGATGGAGAGCCGTCACCCTCAGTTTTCGAGCTCCCGGCCTTAATTGAGGGCTAAGTGTGGCGTGCGCTCTCCCAAAGAACTAATTTAGGGGACCTGAAAAGATTCCCTATGTCATGCCGATATATAAACCCGACACTCCTTAATGGTCTAGCTGTAAGTACTCCTCTACTCCTTGCTTTCTTTGTATTGAAGAGGAAGTAGTTTATCCATGGGAAATTGACATGGCTATTCCACGCATGACTGATGTCCAGGAACACTTGCTAGCTAGGACAAAGACGGTTATCTATTTAAAGACACCTGATCAGCTCATGGTCGAGGGATATTCTGAAGGTAACTCTCATTCTCTGGGTTCTTAATGGATAAGCGCAGAGGCTGTGATGACTAGCACTAGTTCCTCCACAAGGGGGGAAGAAAGCAGTTTGTCCAGTTCCCGATCCTCGGCTTTCTGCTCTAAAAGGGCCAGCGCTCAGAAGGAGCCGATTAATAAAGTTATTGTAAAAGGGATGGTCTTCCAAGGGGCTCTCGATCGTTTGGGCCATCAAGATGGGCCGAGGACCCATTTCCCTGACCCTATGATCGTGGGTACCCTAAAGTGATCGGCGTTGGAGGAGAAGTATCTTCTGCCCACCAGGTATAGGTTCATTATTCCTAATACTGACGCCACTATAAATAAGCCACCCTCAAGGTATATAACAATCTACTGAGCGGCCTTCTCTTATGGTCTAAGGCTTCCACTCTACCTCGTTATTGTGAAGATTTTGAATAAGTATGAGTTAGCGCCTATGCATCGTGCCCACGTCTTGGCATAATATTTGCTCTTTCATTGCAACATGTGAGTTGCATGGGTTATCTTGCACAAGATGCACCTTTGGATTGGTTTAAACGATCCAGAGGGCTCCAAGCGATATCCGGGAGACCGAATAGTACAGCTTTAACAATAGAAAGGGCTTCATGACGACAATAAAAAAGAAGTCTAAGTTAAAAAACTAGAAGTGTGGCTTCCTTTTCGTCTATTGTGACATGTATCAGGGGGTCTTCCCAATTGGAACGATGGAAAGCCAGTCCATAGTCCTTTTGAAGAGCTAACCACAGGGGAAACGAGGGCGGCCCGCTACTTCCATTATTTTGTGCGGGAAGACGACCGTCCGAAACCAATCCCCTCTTTTATATCCAGGATAGTGGACGCGGAAAAAGAGCCGGAGTGTAAGCAAAGCAAGTCGAGTGATAGGGAGCCCTTGAATTGGCTTCCCAAGCTGTCGTACTTTCAGAACAACTTCTTTCTTGCCGTTGCCAGCCTCTTTATGCTTAAGAATTGCTCCAAGGGTACTTAACGTCCCTCTTTTGTGTTGTTTTTTCCTTGGTTCTGACCTGACTTTCTTTTGTCTTGTGCAGAGCAAGCATAGGAGATGCTTTCGCCCTTTGAGAGTGGGCAGGCCATGGAGGAAGAGATAGCGGCTGAGAATGAGAGGCACCATGAGGAGGAAAGGCACTGGCATGTCGAGACTCTGGCTAGAGAGGTTTGTCTAACGGCCGTTCGGTCATTTTCTCCTTTTAGGCTTTCACGAATGTAAGTGTTATCTTATCCTTCTCTCTATTTTCTTTTTGTTGGCGCCAACGTTGGCACGCACGGTCGAAGACCCCCTACGGTGTCTTTGAGTATTCCTCACGTGGACACGCGCAAGCACTCGGGCGTAGAGGAGGGACAGGAGATAGTCGTGGATTTTCTGGAGGCTGATCTCCCCGCTAAGTCTACCTTAGTGGAAAGCCTGGCCAAGTCATAGGTCCTGACTCCCTCTAGCTTTTTCGAGCCACCCAAGGTCACCGAGGAGCAGGCGGCCATTGCTGAGGTAAGGCCGAGTTTTCCTCTATTCCTTTCCTCCTCATCGTTTTTCTTTCTTTGTCTAACCCTACTGAGTTGTTTGCTAGGACTTTACCGAAGCATTAAAGGCCGTGAGGTCGACTCCGGCTATCTCAGCCCTGAAGAAGTGGATCCATAACCTCAAGAGCTCTAATGCCTTTCTGCGGGGGCAAATTAGCGACCTCCAGATGGAGCGCCAAAATTCGGAAGAGTTGATAGCCAAGTATAAGCACCATTGGGAGAAGCTAAAGAAGGAGAAGGAGGCTTGGGAGGCTGAGAAAGAGGACCTGTGGCATCAATTGGAACAAGCCACTCCAAAGTAGAGGTCGAGGCTACTGCAGAAGCTGAGAGGGTGGCTAAGGCCAAGCATCAGGGCTATTAGTGCGGGCCTGAGGACTGCACAAAATTCTTTCGAGAATTCCTGATAACCTTGGCCCCTGACTCTTTTCGATAAGAAGGCTACTTGGAGGGGTACGTTAAGTACATCGAGGACTGCCGTCAGGCTAGGACCGAGGATCGGAACCCTGAGTTGGAGGATTTTGTTCCACCCGTGCTTGATGAAGACAGTCAAGGCAATGAGGAGACCACCCCTCTTGACAGTGAGGCCGCGACTCCTGATGATGAAGGTGATGAGGCCGCGGTGCATGAGGATAGTGATGATGAGGACCCTGGCGTCTGATGTACGACAGTCCTTATTTGTTTTTGTTCTTTTTGTTTTCAGCTTACTGATCTCGCATTGGTGTTTGTACTTCTTTTCTCGTTATTCAGTGAAATCTATTGACTTTTTACAATGGAATCTTCAACTTTTGACATTTGCTTCTTCATTTATTTCGCTTGTTCTTATTTACGCACTTACCTTTGTGGGCATTCTATAATTAATCGTACTCTGTAAGCCTATGGCCCTTAAGGGAAACGAGAAGGGACGAGGGTTGGGTTTCCTAATGGTGTGCGATAGGACGCTTAGCCCCTTCTGAGGGGCTAAAGGTATAGCGACCGGGCCTTAGGCCGTGGTTGAGGAACCTTAGCCCTTTTTGGGGGGCTAAGGTATAGCGACTGGCTCCTAGGCCCTGCTTGAGGAACCTCAGCTCCTTTTGGGGGCTAAAGGTATAGCGACCGGCCCCTGGCCCGTGCTTAAGGACCCTTAGCCCCTTTTAGGAGGTAAAGGTAGAGAAGAGCTAGACGGGCCCAAAATTGGCTTCACTTTGTTCGGATATTGAGATAACTCTCAGGAGGAGTATTGGCGCTTTCGGCTAAGAAATCCGCTAAGGCTTGGGCCTTAATTACTTATCGTGCCTCGAAGATGAGGTCATATTGAGATAACTCCACCGCCCATTTCAAGAGCCTTCCGGAGATGTCTAGCCTCTGTAGCACATTTTTCAGGGGTTGGTCCGTGAGGACGGTCACTTATACACCTCAAAGGGCCGCGACTTGCTACTGGACATCATCAATGCGTAGGCAAACTTCTCAATTAGCAGATAGTTTGCCTCGACCTTGGCTAAGGCATGGCTCACGTAATAAATTGGGATTCGTTACTTGGCTCTCTCCACTGTAAAGACTGTGCTTATGGCCTGTTCGGAGACTACCAAGTAGAGTAGGAGCATCTCGCTTGGCAGGCGGCTAGCTATCTTTGGCAAATGAGCCAAGTATGCTTTAAGTGCCTGAACGGCCTCATCAGCTTCTTCATCCCAAAGAAAATTGGCACGTTTGTGCAGGACGCGAAAGAAAGGTCGACCTTTATCGATGGATTTGGACATAAAGCATCATAAGGCCGCGATACACCCAGTTAGCAATTGGACTTCCTTGATGTTATGCGGTGGTTTCATGTCTAACACTGCTTGGATTTAATATGGATTAGCTTTTATTTCACGGCTGCTGACCATGAATCTAAGGAACTTTCTTCACAGGACTCTAAGCACACACTTCTTTGGGTTGAGGTTCATGCTGAACATCCATAAGATATCGAACGTTTGTCGTAGATCCTGTCCGTGTTCGGTGTTAAGCATACTCTTAACTACCATGTCGTCCACATATACCTCAATAGTCTACCTGATGGGAGGTTCAAAGAGCTCGTTTACCAGCAGCTAGTAAGTGGCCTCAACATTCTTTAGCCCAAAGGGCATTACCCTATAGCAATGTAAACCTCGGTCGGTCATGAATGCAGCCTTCCCTTAATTCTGGGGGCACAAGGGTATCTAGTGGTAACCTAAAAAGGCATACATGAAGCCCAGTAGGGCATGCCCTGCCGCCGCATCTACTAGCTTATCGATCTTCGGCAAGGGGTGGCTGTCTTTCGGGAATGCTTTGTTCAGATCGGTAAAGTTCACACACATCCTCTAAGTCCCGTTGGATTTTTTTACGACCACGACATTTGATATCCACTCAGGATATTGGCATTATCGAATGGAGCCTTCCTCCAACATCTTTTGCACCTCTGTAGTTACCACTGCGGGCCTTTTGGGGCCCATGTGCCGATTCTTTTTGATCACCAGCTTATGAGTGGGATGTACGTTCAGCCTGTGCTCCATTATGGGAGGATCAATACTGGCCATCTCCTTGGGACTGAAGGCGCAGACATCCTGGTACTCTTATAAGAGCCCAACCAAGGAGTCCTTGGTGAAGGCCTCCATTTCTCGACCTCGCTGAACTGTCCGCTTGGGATGCTCTTTGGCCAGACAGATCTCCTCGACACTATCGACGGCTTCAGGCTGTTTTCGTTCAGGCTCGGCCGAACTTATGTGTGGATTGCTAAGGCTTCGACAGGCGAAGGGGGTGCAGTCCGCGGCCTTTTGTCCGAAGTTGGAGGTCCTATAGGCCCATGCTCGGCTAACTGTCCCACTAATGGCTGGATTTTGGCGAGACAGCATTCTCAGGCCATCTGCTGATCTCCCTGTAATTTGCCAACACTCCCATCATCAATTTCGAACTAAAGCTTAAGCAAGTATAAGATAATGAAAGCTTTCACTTTGTGTAGAGTTAGCCACCCTAGAATGGCATTGCAGGCTATGGGGACGTTGACTATTAGAAATCCACCTATACATTTCTTGCCTTAGCCTTATCCCTGAAGTGCAGTGGGAGGCGGATCATCCCGGTGGGGTTAACCTCCTGTCCTCTAAAATGCAGAATATGGTGGACCAGGGGGATGATTTCTCTCCCTGGGTGTTTAAGCTTCTTCAGACAATCCCACGTGATAATGTCCACTGAGCTCCTAGTATCAATCAGGATTCATCGGATGATGGCACTGGTCTTTTATCTCGACCACCAGCAGGTCATTGTGTGGTGGGGTAAAGTATGGGCCCTCTCGCCCTTCGAACACAATCGTTGGTACTATAACATAGTTCCCCTGCTCAGCCGTGAGAGCCTGCTGCAACCCTCTGAGCTGAGCTTTCCATACAGACCAAGTGATGCCCTTCGCATATCCACCGGTAATGGTGGCCACTATTTCGGTGGAGCATTCTTCCTCTCGAGGCTCAGGCCGCACGGGCCCGCGTTCCTTTCAAAGGAACCGCGACCCTCATTTCAAGAAACGGTCGATCTACCCTTGTCTGCTAGCTCATGAAGGGCCTTCCTTAGCTTTCGACATTCAGCAGTTATATGCCCGCTTTCCTCGTGAAACTCACAATACTTTCGCGCATTGTGCGGTTTTGGTGCCAAGGTCATGGGTTGCGGCTTCTTCAACATTAGGTGCTCCTTCTCCTCTATGAGTATGCTCTGGGGATCTGTGGTGAAATAGGGGTCTACGACCTCGAGCCTCGGTCTCTTGTCCTCTCCTCCTGCATTTCTATCAAGCTGGGTCTTGGTTTTCTTAGGGGCATCCGTGCTTTCTGTGCAAATTTCTATGGCACGGATAAAGTCGGTAGTCTTTCTCAGCGCATCCGCTAATGTGGTCTCCTTCTGCTCAGCTAAAGAGAACTTGAATTGCCCACTCTTTGGGTTGTTCAAAAATGAAGTGTACACTATCCCGTTCTCTAAATCTGGAATCAAGGCCACTTCCTGGCGGAAGTGCTTGACAAACTTAGCCAGGGACTCTTGTGGTCTTTCTTAATCTCGGATAAGTGGATCCTGGTTTTCCTCTCCTTGCGGCGAGTAATGAATTGGTTGATAAATCTATTAGCCAAATCCTGAAAGCAAGAGTTGCTTCCTGGGTGTAACCCATTGAACCAGGACTGCGCTACCCCTTTAAGTGGGGTCGGGAAGTAACGACAGTACGCGGCGTCGCCTACGTCTTGGTGTACATTTGCGCCTTGTACACCTCCAGGTGTTCCTCTGGGTCCATGGTGCCATCGTACTAGTCCATGGTGGGCATTTTCACCTTACAATAACGCAGAGCATTGATTATGTCTGCACTAACCGGGGTGGAGAAGGAGATAGGCCCCGACCGGGTGGCTGTGCCAGACAGGTCTCGGGGCACTTCTCTACTTCCACCATCGGTGTACTCCTCTGGGGGAAAGCAGCTCCCCGGGGGATGTGTATAGACCGACCATAATGGTGGGACCCGTGGCCGCACATGCCTCTAGAGGGTGGGCTACGGGTGCATTCTCAGTACGAGCGACGCTCGGGGGTGCATCGTCGACCTGAGGCCTCCCCTTGGGGCTTCGAGGTTTGCTCCTGTTCCTCAAACCAGGCTGATAAGTGCTTAAACATATCATTTTAGGGTCATTTTGCTACATTTTTAGGAGAATCATGTGCTTTAAGTTATCATTTATACTCATATTCTTGATTTACGCTTGGATATGGTTGTTTGATGATCTTTGTAGGGATTTGGATCATTTTAACCCAGCATTTGACCCTCATTTGAGTGTATTTTTGACCCCCCGTGGATGTCCATGAGGCATTATGGTCATGGAGCAAGAGAAGAGCAGAAATTTGGTTCTAGCCAAGGCCACGGTCTAATCGAGGTGCCTGCCACGGACCGTGGTGGGCTGTTTAACTATGTCCTCTTTGTTTTCCCTTTAGCAGTGCGGTTGAGAATCTTTATACTCTTCTTTAAAAACCCCTGCCTCAGTAGTAGAACAAAGAGAGCATAGCATAGATTAGTTCATTTCTTTCCTAAATTTTACTCTTTCTGATAGGATTTTTAGTTTGCTTTTTATGCAATTGAGAAATCTTGAGTGCGGAGTTTGGTTTTGTTAGCATTTTAGGGAATTTGGTTGATTTCGAAAGAATACACTAAATCCATGATAGATTATAATTCCTCGAAATTACCCGATTAGAGAAAAGTGTATATTAATCATTTTGATCCAATCACCTTTTTTCACTTTCTAAGTCCCTAGGCATTTTCTTCTTGATTGACTTTAGAATTAATTAATTAGAAGTCGTTAAATCAAATCCTCGAGTAAGTTGTCGCTTAACATTTTCTAATAGAAACGAATCGATATATTACTTTGGTCCCTGAGGACGATATTTTATCTATACTACGACAGCCGTGCACTGGCAGCCGTATCATTTTTGGCATCATTTCCTGGGACCAATTTGTTAACTATCGAGTTAGTCTTATGAAAGTGACCAATTATTTTATTCTTTTTAGTCTTTTTTTCATTGTTTGATTGCATTGGTAGTGTTGCTGATAGTGCTTGTAGGGATCTTCCTCATTTATACGAAGTCCATTTCTATACGAGCCTGATCCCGAGATTGAGAGGACTTTTCGCTTGAGGAGAAAGAAGCAAAAGATTGAAGAACAAAGACTCAAGGCAGGAAGAACTTCAACAAATATGGCGGGAGGAGGAGGTGACCAAAGACGGATGCTTAGTGATTTTGTTACCCCTGGAGTCCAAGGAATCGCTTTAAGTATTGCTCGCCCTAATATTGATGCAGATAATTTTAAGCTCAAGCCAACTCTCATTTCCATGCTACAACAATCCCAGTTAGAGGAACTCCTTTAGAAGACCCGAATCTACACCTCTTGGTCTTTTTAGAGGTGTGCCACCCTTTGAAACTTAACGAAGTCTTCACCGATACCATTCGACTGTGATTATTTCCCTTCTCACTAAGGGATAAGGCAAGAGCTTGGCTGCATTCTCTACCTTCGAGATGTATCACCACATGGGACGAGCTTACTAGAGCTTTCCTAGCCAAGTGTTTCACTTCGAGCAAAACGGCAAGTTTAAGGAATCAAATCACTAACTTGACTCAAAACGATAATGAGAAGCTTTATGAAGCTTAGGAGCGGTTTAAAGATTTGCTGCGTTTATGCCCCCATTATGGTCCTCAATGATGGATGATTATTCAAGATTTTTATAATGGTGTGACCCAGCCTATAAGGTCTACTATCGATGCGGCAATGAGAGGAACCTTGATGAATAAAACTGAAGATGAGGCCTATAATTTGATTGAGCAGATGGCACTTAATAACTTCCAATGGTCCGCCAAATGAGGCCAACCCGAAGTTGATGCGCTTACTTTGCTTTTAGCTAAAGTTCATGCTATGACTCAAAGGTTGGACTGCATAAATGTTAAGACTGTAAATTCTATGCCCTGTCCCCATGTGAACTTTGTGGTTCTATTAAACATGTAACTTTGAATTATCAAATTAGGAGTCCTTTTTCCCAAGACTCTAATGAAGTCAACTATGTCTAAAATTTTAACCCGATGCCAGCTAATGACCCTTAATCTAGTACCTACAATCCGGGTTGGAAGAATAATCTGAATTTCTTATATAGATCTAATTCAAACCGTCCGAATATGCGCCCAACGAATGCTAGACCACCCCCGGTTTTCAAAGACCTCCTTTCCCTCCACACGTACCCCAAAAGGCCAATTTAGAAGCTATGATGGAAACTATGCTTATAGCACGACAAACACAAGATGAGTATATTAAGCAATTAGCTTCTAAGGTTGATGTGCTTGTAACTCACAATAAGGTCTTAGAAGCCCAAATTGTCCAATAAGCTAGCTTTTCATCTACACCCTTGGATAGACTTCCTAGCAAGCCTGAACCTAACCCTTGTGAGCATTGTAATTGTGTCACCTTGAAGGAAGAAGTAGAGAACTTTATTGACCCTGCGGACATACCAATTGAAGATGGTAGAGAAATAATTATGGTTGAGAGTAAGGAAAGGAATGATCGTGGCAAGGCTACCACCTTCATAGAGAATAAAAGTATAGAGATCCCCACCATTTTTCCACGTAAGCTTTCTAACCCAGGTAGCTTCTCTATCCCCTGTATGGTGGGAAATGTGAAAATTGAGATAGCCTTGTATGATCTAAGTATAAGCATCAGTTTAATGCCTTACTCTTTGTTTTATAGGCTACACTTAGAGTTATTACAACCCGTATCCTTTTCACTACAGTTAGTAGATGGTTTTAAAATGCAATGCATAGGTAAATTAGAAAATATGCCAGTTAATATAGGAGATATTTAGGTATTAGAAGACTTATCATAGTTGATATGACCAAGACCGATGCTCAAATTATTCTAGGTCGGCCCTTATTGGCTACCATAGGTTGCGATATTCATGTAAGAAAGGGGCGTATAGCTTTTGAAGTGCAAGGGTGCTATGTTATGTTTTGTCATATGGAGGAGAAAGTGGTATCTCCTAATTTATCTCTATTAGATGAATTACCCCCTTCCCTGAGATTGACATGGAAGATATTTTGAATTGTGAAGATTCTTCTAACTTTGACTGGATTTCTACTAAGGACCCCAACCAAAGGTATGTTAAGATGGAGTTTGTTGCCCCTATGCCACCTAGCATACCCAAGGTTGAGGCCCATACTTCTAACAAGTATGCTATGAGCGATTATCATGGTTTGCTCACGCTATTCTCTCTTTGCCCCATATAGAAGGATTTGATGTAGATTTTGATTTGAGGGTTGAATAAGGTGATAGCAGCTAGTCTGATGGGTATACCAGTGGTTTGTCCTGTATGTCGATAGTGCATTATGGCATAAATTGATAACGATGAAGGACCTTCAATCAGAGCTTTTAAGATAGTACCTTCGATTGAAAAAAATTTGATTTTGTAGTCTGTGGTAAAGCCAATGTCCATACACTCATTGATCCGGGTGATAAGTGCTTAATAGATACATCTTTTTAGGGCTGTTTTGCCTCATTTTTTGGAGAATTTTGTGCTTAATGATGTTGTTTACTCTCCTATTCTCGATTTATGCTTGGGTGTAGTTATTTTATGTATTTTGCAGAATTTTTAGCCTTTTCAACCAGCATATGCCCTTTAATGGCCGTGTTTTGAATCTCTCACAGTCATCTATGAGTTGCTATGCCTGTGGAGCAAGAAAAAAGTAAGAAACCGGTTCCAGCGTAGACCACAGTCGGACCGTGGTAGGCCCGTAACTACTACCTCTTCGTTTTCCCTCGACTGTGTGGCTAGGATCAGCTTGAATTTTCTATAAATAGCGACGTTTAGCAGCGAAGAAGAGCAATCCCTAGCAAGCAAAGCAAGTAGAGTTAGCCTAGTGAAGACTAATTTAGTTTATTTTCTCTCAAATTTTGTTCTTTAGTTTTGTTTTTGTTTTTGCTTTTGTGTGAGTTTTGAGTGTGAGAGTTTTGATCCTGAGGCGGTTCTGAAGCCCTTGGTGAAGGTCATCTCAGTCAAGCCCCTTCCGCTCAGATTTTGCCGATTTTTGGTTAGTTTATTTATCTTTTATCATGTCTGAGTAGTTTTCTCAGTCTAGGAATCTAGTAGTTTTTGGAAGTGTATTGGATCATGTTTTAGTTTATTCGATTGTGTTTATTTTCATGATCAGTTTGATTTCATTCTATCAAGTGTCTGATATATTGTGAGTTGATTTTTGGCCAAAATTTACTTGCACACGCGAAACAATCGAATGAACATATGAAAGACGACATTTGGTTGTTGGACTAGTTGAATAGACTTAGCACAACTTCATCTCGAAATAGAGATTTATATGTTAGGAGGGCTAGTAAGTAATCGAAGACTTTAAACTTGGATTAAGCCAAATTAGTTTGAAAAAAACGACGTTTGCTTAGTTTAGGCAAATTTGATTAATTTTGAAAGAATAGATCAATTTTCTAGAAAAGATTATAATTCTTTAGAACTAACCAATTAAAGAATAACACATGTTTATTAATTTTCATCCAATTCTCTTCCATAACTATGAAAATTCCTAAACGTTTTTCTCTTATTGATTTAGACGAGTCCATTTGTAGTAGTTAATTGAAACCACGTGACATAGAGTTTTGTTTAGCATATTCTAATCAGACTAGGCTCGATAGATTACTTTAGTCACTGAGGAGCGATATCTTTTATCAATAGTACGACTACCTGTGTGTTTGAGGTAGGTAGTCGTCAAGTTTTTGGCATCATTGCCAGGGACTAAAGTGCTTTATTGATTGTCTTACGAACGTGACTAAGCATTTTATTGTTTTGTTTTGTTTTGTTTTCTTGTTATTTTTCTCTTTCCTGTGTAATTACACTGGTAGCGTTCGTGAAAGTGCTTGCAGGAATTTTTCCTAGTTTATGCGAAGTCTGATTTTGTACGAGCTCAATTCGGAGATTGAGAGGAATTTTTGCTTAACGAGGAAAAAGGAAAGGATTGCAGAGCAAAGGCGCGAGGCAAGAATGAATTCAAACATGGCGGGTGAAGAAAGAAGGACCCTTCAAGATTTCGTTACTCCCAGAGTCCAAGGGATTGCCTCAAGCATAGCTCGGCCTACTGTGGGTGCCAATAACTTCGAGCTCAAGCCAGCACTTATTTCCATGGTGCAGCAACCTCAGTTTAGCGGAACTCCTTTGGAAGACCCGAATCTGCACCTCTCAATATTTTTAGAGGTGTGCAATATGCTAAAGTTAAACGGAGTCCCCAGTGATGCGATTCGCCTGCGCTTATTCTCTTTCTCATTGAGCGATAAGACAAGCGCTTGGTTGCACTCTTTGCCGTCTGGTTGCATAACTACTTGGGACGAGTTGATAGAAGCTTTCCTCGCCAAATTCTTCCCTCCGAGCAAGATAGTGAGCCTGAGAAATCAAATCACCAACTTTCTGCAAAAAGAGGATGAGATGCTCTATGAAGCCTAGGAGCGTTTTAAAGATCTACTGCTTTTGTATCCCCCATCATGGTCTTCAACATTGGATGATTATCCAAGCCTTTTATAACGATATGACCCAGACTGTGAGGTCCACTATTAAGGCAGCGGCATAAGGAACTCTAATGAGCAAGACCGAGGATAAAGCCTATAACCTTATCGAGGAGGTGGCCCTTAATAACTTTTAATGGGCCACTGAATGAGCCTAACCCAGGCAGGTTGGAGGTAAGCTTGAAGTTGATGCTTTTACTTTACTTTCTGCTAAAGTAGATGTCGTGACTAAAAGACTGGACCGTATGAATGTTAATGTAATGAGCTGAAGTGCCCCTTCCCCTTGCGAAATTTATGGTTTAATTGAATATATATCTTTGCACTGTTAAGTTAGGAGTCCTTTTTCCCAGGACCCTAATGAAGTTAATTATGTTCAAAATTTCAACTCAAGGCCGACGAATAACCCTTACTCTAATACCTATAGTCCGGGTTGGAAGAATCATCCAAATCTCTCTCATAGGTCGAATCCAAACACTATGAACATGCCCCCTATGGATGCTAGAGTACCCCCTGGTTTTCAAAGAACCCCATTCCCTTCTCAGATGCCCCAAAAGTCAAATTTAGAGCTAATGATGGAAAACATGCTTGTGGCACGACAGAAGCAGGATTAGTACGTTAAGCAATTAGTCTCAAAGGTTGATGTGCTTACGACTCATAATAGGATGTTAGAAGCCCAAGTTGCCTAAAAAGCTACTTTTTCATCTGCAGTCTCAGATAAAATACCTAGCAAACCTGAGTTTAACCCAAGGGAGCAATGCAATGCAATGCTTCTACGAGGAGGAAAATAACTAGAGGGACCTAAGGAAATTACCAGCGATGAATCTCTGCAAGATAGGAATGAGCATATCAAGAATGTTGTTGAAAAAAATATCTTCACCTTCTAAGGAAATAATTGATGATGTCACGCATAAGCTTGACGAGGTTTCTAAGGACCCTAAGGCCATTTCTCCAAAGCCCTACACACCACCTTTACCATTTCTTCAGAGGATGGTTAAGGCAAAACTTGATATGCAATTTGGGAAGTTTTTAGACGTCCTTAAGAAACTCTATATAAACATACCGTTTACTGAAGCCTTGACCCAAATGCCTTCATATGCTAAATGTCTAAAAGAAATTCTGTCTAATAAAAGAAAGCTAGAAGAACATGAGACTGTAGCTTTGACAAAAGACTGCAGTGTAGCAATTCAAGATAAGCTTCCAGCTAAGTTAAAGGATCCCGACAGTTTTTCAATTCCCTGCCTGATAGGGAACATCCCTATAAACCGTGCTTTGTGCAATTTAGGTCAAGCATGAGCTTGATGCCCCTTTCTCTGTGGGAAAAATTAGAATTAGGAGAGCTAAACCAACTATGATCTCCTTCCAATTAGTAGACCGTTATGTAAAATACCCTGTGGGAATTTTAGAGGATGTCCCAATAAAAGCCGAGGATTTATATATGCCAGTAAACTTTGTGATTCTGGAAATGAAAGGTTACACACAGACCCCAATCATTCTTAGGAGGCCATTCTTGGCCACCACAGGGTGCCGCATTGATATGAAAAATGGTATGCTAACTTTTGATATAGGTGATGTTCATGTAGAATTTAATTTATTGAAAGCTGCTATGTTTCCTTCTATTTCTGATGAATGTAATAAGATTGATGTGGTTGATAGTTTAATACAAGAAACTACGTCTAACATTAATTCTAATGATTTACTTGAGCATTTGATGTTGAATAATAGCACTGCTAAGGATACAAACCCTGAAGTAGCCAAGTATGCTCAATTGCTAGAAGCCTCTCCACCAATTCCGCCTTCGTCTACTAAGGTGAAATTATTGCAAGATGAAAGTAAGCCCTCATCTGATTGGGTAAAAGCTCTCGAAGTAAAGTTAAAGCCTTTCTCTTCATAACTGAGGCATGAATTTGTTGCACCAAGATCTACATATCCTGTGATTGTGAATGAAAATTTGAATGCTACTCAAATTGACTCTTTAGTTAGACTGTTTAGGAAGCATCGTAAAGCCATAGGATACACCCTGGATGACTTAAAAGGGATTCATCCTTCACTGTGTATGCATTGAATCTTAATGGAGGGTGATCATAAGCCATCAATTGAACACCAAAAAAGGTTAAACCCTAGCATACAAGAAGTGGTTAAAAAGGAAATTTTGAAGTTGCTTAAAGCCGACATTATCTACCCTATCTCAGATAGCGTGTGGGTAAGCCTGGTTTATGTTGTACCTAAGAAAGAATGGATAACTATTGTCAAAAATGAGAATAATGAGCTAATCCCTATAGGACTGTTATAGGATGGCGTTTGTGTATCGATTATTGAAAATTGAATAAGGCCACCTGTAAAGATCATTTTCCCCTTCCCTTCATTGACCAAATGCTTAAACGATTAGCAAAGAATTCATATTTTTGTTTCTTAGATGGATATTCGGGATTCTTTCAAACCCCTATCCACCCAAATGACCAAGAAAAGACTGCTTTTACATGTCCCTATGGTACATATGCTTATAGACAAATGCCATTTGGTCATGTATTGCCCCTGCCACATTTCAACGTTGCATGATGGCTATCTTTTCAGATTTTTGTGAGGATATAATGGAGGTCTTTATGGATGATTTTCTATGTATGGTACAATGTATAACCTTTGCTTGGATAACTTATCTAAGGTTTTGTAAAGATGTGAAGATGTGAATTTGGTCTTGAATTGAGAGAAATGTCATTTTATGGTGCAAGAGGGAGTTGTCCTTGGTCATGTTGTTTCTAACAAAGGCATTGAAGTTAACAAAGTAAAGGTAGAGGTGATTGATAAATTGCTGCCACCAACCTCTGTAAAAGGTGTGAGAAGTTTTCTTGGACATGTCAGTTTTTACTGATGGTTCATAAAAGATTTTTCAAACATTGCAAAACCTCTCACCCAATTGCTTTTCAAGGATGTGCCTTTTGAGTTTAACAAGAATGCTTGAGTGCTTTTCACATATTAAAAGAGGCGTTAATCACCGCCCCCGTAATGCAAGCTCCAGATTAGGAGCTGCCTTTTCAAATAATGTGTGATGCAAGTGATTATGCCGTATGGGCTATTTTAGGTCTGCGGAAAGACAATAAACCAAATGCTATATACTATGCAAGTCGTACTCTTGACGAGGCTCAAGTTAATTATGGCACAATTGAGAAGGAGTTCTTGACAGTTGTCTTTACCTTGGAAAAATTTCGGTCCTGTTTGATCAATTCTAAGGTCATTGTTTTCACGAATCACACTGCTTTGAAACATTTAATGAAGAAATCTGATTCCAAACCTCAAGAGTTTGATTTAGAAATCAAAGACAAGGCAGGATTGGCAAATGTGATTGTCGATTATCTATCTCGTCTAGGCCTAGAGGCCACTCCTAATGAAGAGCTTTCCATTGATGATTCTTTCTCTTATGAGCGGTTATTAGCTATATCCCAACAAACTGCTCCATGGTATGCTGATATGGTGGACTTCAAAGTGTGTGGTGTGTTACCTCCAGGGATTATCCTGCCAACAAGAAAAGAGGTTCTTTACCGATGTAAAATACTATGCATGGGAAGAACCTTCCCTTCAGAACCTATGTGGAGATAGGATTTATAGAAGATGCTTGCCTAAAGATGAGGTTCATAGTGTCTTACACCACTGCCATGCTTCAACCTATGGTGGTCAATTTGGACCAGATAAAGCCATTGTGAAAGTACTTCAAGCAGGTTTTTATCGGTCCTCACTCTTTAAGGACACAAGAAAATCTGTCATTACTTGTGATAGGTGTCAGTGAGCAAGGAACATTTCCAAGAGGCATGAAATGCCTCAAAGTGGCATACTCGAAGTAGAGTTGTTTGGTGTATGTCGGATTGACTTCATAGGTCCTTTTCCTCCTTCCCATAACAACCTTTACATCCTTGTGGCGGTTGACTATGTTTCAAAGTGGGTGGAATTCATTACGTCCCCGACAAATGATTCCAAAGTTGTCCTTAAATTTCTGAAGAAAAATATTTTCACATGATTTGGCACACCGGGAGCTCTTCTAAGTGACAACGACACACATTTTTACAACAAGCCTCTTAAGTCACTTAAAAAAAAATATGGGATATTTCATAAGGTCGCTACGCCTTATCATCCCCAAACAAGTGGCAGGTGGAACTCTCGAATAGGGAATTGAAAGGCATATTGGAGAAAACGGTGGATTGGTCCTGTAAAGATTGGTCCTTGAAGCTTGACGATGCTCTTTGGGTATACCGAACCGCTTATAAGACTCCTCTGGGCACCAGACCATACTGGTTAGTGTTTGGAAAATCTTATCACTTACCAGTGGAAATGGAACATAAGGTCTATTTGGCTCTAAGGACACTCAATGTGGAAATGGAACATAAGGCCTATTTGGCTATAAGGACACTCAATTTTGATCTTAAAGTAATCAGTGAATGAAGATTCCTGCAACTAAACAAGCTCGACGAACTAAGGTTGGAGGATTATGGAAATTCACGCATTTACAAAGAGCGAACTAAGAAATGCCACGACAAACATATCATGACGAAGCGTTTTGAAAAAGGTGATATGGTCCTCCTATTCAACTCAAGGTTAAGATTGTTTCTAGATAAATTAAAATCCGGATAGTCAGGACCATTTACCATTACCAAAATTCAACCCAGTGGAGATGTGAAGTGAGTCTACCGGAGCTTTTGCAGTCAATGGATAGCGCTTGAATCCTTATCTGGTAGGACAAACAATTGAAAACGTCAATGTTCATATGCTAACTGATTCGGTTCAACCATAGAAGAAAGGGTCAATCACAGCAAAGTTTCCGGGTAATTTCTGAGCCCATCCTCCTCCACCTCCACCTTTCTGATTTTGATTTCTGTGACTCCTCTTCCATTTTTATTATGATGTGCCCATATTAAGGGTAATGTGTGATTCAAGCACGGGGGAGTTAGTTATTATATTTGGCATTTGATGTCTATTTTTGTTTGATGTGTTTGTTTTTGCTTTGTATATATTTTTAGTGGTAGCTCTTGTAGTTTTTGTTTTAGTTTTGTTTTAGTAGTGCATTTAGTTTTCTTCTAGGTTGCATTTTATTTTCTTTCTTTTGTTAGTTTCTTTTGCATTTTAGTTTGCATTAGTAACAAACAAAAACTCAAAAAAGTTAAAAAAAAAAGCATAAAAGAAAAAAAATCCTCTGATGATGATCTTTATAGATTTGGTAGCCTCCTTTAGTTTAGTTCGATCCTTTGATTTGCCCGAATTGTGCATAAATGTTTGCGAATGAGTTTTCGAAATGAATTCCACGTTTTGACCACATGTTAGATGCGAATTATTTTTTCCCATGACTCTTTACATGAGATTTGGCATATGTGTGCTAGTGATCTAGTTTTGACTTTGGTGGATCCCGTGAGACTTTGAGCCGTTAGAGATTGTTTGCCATTATTAGTCTCATATTTCTTTCATGTGTGACTCTTCTTTATATCATTTTTTCTAGAACTTGCTTTGATTCTCATTCAAGATCACATTTCGCATATGCATTTAGGCAATATGATTGAAGCATTTTTCTTTCTTTGATCTGTTTAAGACCACGGCCAAATAGCCACCCTTGCCGTGTATTGTATCCCTTGTTAGCCCCTTTGAGCCTATAACTGTTTTTCTTGATTTGAACCTCCTATTTTTAGCCCATGGCCAAATACTTGTCTTACCCTTAAGCCAAGGGTAAAGGAGCATTACATTTTTTTGCATCAAGTTTGACAGGGCGTTAGCAGGGTGGATTGTTGTTCTCTTTAGTGAATTTTGGCTGTTTGGTGTAGGGATGTAAACATTTAATAAATCACTTGTTTTATTGTGTAAGGTTTAGAGAAGAGTTTGATTTTAGAGTTCCTTATGGAATTCCCTTGACTGTTTCTTTTTGAAAGGAAAAACAAAAAAAAGAAAAAAAAAAGAAATCAGAATGAAGAAAAAAGAAGAAGAAATGAATAAAAAAAAGAAAAAAATTCGAAGAAAGTGATTTTCTACTCTATCTCTTTTCATTTAGGGATTTATTTTGATAAGGTTCGAGAAGGATGTAGTATGGGGTTGCCAAGAGTTGTATTCCATTCTCTATGGGTAAGTTCCATTCTTACAAGAGATCTCCCATTATGGTGTCCTTGTGTTTTCTGAGGACTTATAAGATAGCCCTTTTTGGCCGAAAAAACTTCAAATGGAACCGGAGAGAGGCTGCCTTCCCTCCTTTGCTCTCCCGCATGATTCTAAGGATTTGTATCCGGATTTCGACCTTGTTGCAGCTGAGGAGGCCGCTCGGGACTTTCTCCTTACTGAAATACCCTAGGTTGTATTCTGCACAATGCTTCTCAACGACGCTGTGAATCTAGGGGTGCTGCACGGAGGTATGATCGAGATACTGGAGTCAACCCTCGTAGAGTTGTGGTGGAGCACCTTTGAGGAGTGAGCGTGGCGCAATAGAGGGAACATTCCATAGGCCCACAACTCAGAGACAAGTGGCAACCAAGAAGAGGGCTTAGGGTCCGGCGATGCATCTGCCACTCCAGTGTCGTTGGCGATGAGTAGTGTCTAGGCTCCATTGCAAACTTTATAATGTTCCCTCCCTTTTTCTCATCTTGTCCCCTTTTTTTAGCCGCTGTGTACTCCACAATTTCAGTAATAAAATGTTGACTTTTTCTTTATGGCTTCACCTTCGAGTATACGCATCTGCTTAATTTGACCTACAGGCCGTGCTGTAGGGAAGTCGTCCTTTGGTTCGCCCTTGGGCCGGCCATCTTCAAAGGCTAATGGTGACTTGTGCCTGGCCTGAGACCCAGTAGGGGGAATGCCTAGCCCCGTACACAGGGTTGAAAGTCTTCAGCACCATCCTTCACTGACGAGGATAGCCCTCTACGGTCCTACGAGGAAGAGAAGTATGGCATATGGCAAGAGGGCTATTGCCCAGTAGGCTTAGCTTCTGGGGCCGTGGTTGTAACAACTGCCCTTTAGGCCCCGTTGTAGGACCCTTGACTATATGGGGGTGCAAAGTTATGGTGGCCAGCCCTTAGGCTGTGCTGCAGGGCTGGAAGCCCCTTTTGGGGGACTAAAGATGTTTGGAAAAGATCTTGAGTATTTAGGTGCCACGTAGCATGGGCTAAGTGGTGTTTCGATTTTGTAACCACTTCAGGGGGCATGTCGTCTTTTACTCTACCCGCTCTCCTCTGTAAAGATAGAGTTGGACCCTTTATGGAAGGTCATTTTATCACGCTTCCAAACCCCTTAGAGAGAGAAACGAGTTTTCTAGAGAGAAAGTCTCTGCCCATCTCTTCATCATGGTGTTTTCCAACTTCCTTAGTACCGAACATATGGCCGACCACGTCAAGGAAACTTTCAAGTGGCATTTGAGGGTGGCTGCATGTCCTTCTTGGCCGCTTTCAGATAATTACCATGATCTTTGCCCGAACTTGGACCTTACTGTGGCTGAGGAGGCTGCTCAGGACTTTCGTATTATCGAGATAGTCCAGGCCGTATTTTATACTATGGTGGTCAACGACGCTTTGGAGCTAGATGTCTTGAGCAGGGATCTGGCCGATCACTTGAAGTTAGCCCTTGATGGTCTGCGGTGGTACATGTGTGAAGCTTGGCTGCAGCTAAAAAAGCATGCCCTTCTGTAGGCGCAATACCGTAGATAGGTCAATCCAGGAGCAAAGCCTAGGCCAACGAGCAGTCAAGAGAAGAATTTGGGGTCGAGTGACACTCTGCCCCCTTTAGTGATGATAAGCCATCATAGGTTTCTATTGTAGCTTGCTCCTTCATTTCGGTCGTTCTCCTTGTAAGGTTGTCTTATAATAACCTATAACGTCAATAAAACGCCATTCCTTTACACAAGGACTTGGTTTCTCCATGAATGCTTTTACATTTTTCTCCCTGTAATAGTTCTACATAGATATAGGGGGCGGCTCCTAAGCCATGCTTGAGGACCCTTAGCCCCTTTTAGGGGGCTAAAAGTTCAGCGGCCAGCCCCCTAGGCTGTGCTTTAGGATCCTTAGCCCCTTCTGGGAGCTAAAGGTGTAGCGGATGGATCCTAGTCCGTGCCACATAGTCCTCAGTCCTTAGGGGGCTAAAGGTATAACGACCAGCTACTAGGCCGTGCTATGGGACCCTTAGCCCCTTTGAGGGGCTAAAGGTGTAGCGAGCAACCCTTGGGCTGTGCCTAGATGATCCTCAGCCCCTTGAGGGCTATAGGTATAGCGACCAGCCCCTAGGCCATGCTTGAGAACCCTTAGCACCTTTTGGGGGGCTGAAGGTCTTGCAAATGGCCCCCAGGCCATGCCTAGATAATCCTTAACCCCCTAGGCCATGCTATAAGACCCTTAGCCCCCTTGAGGGGCTAAAGGTGCGGCAAGCAGCCATTAGGCCATGCCTGGATGATCCTTGACCCCTTGGGGGCTACAGGTATAGCGATTGACCCCTAGGTCATGCTATAGGACCCTTAGCCCCTTTTGAGGGGTTAAAGGTGTACTGGGCAATCACATGTGTTTGGATGCCATGTGTCATAGATTAAGTGGCGTTCTGGCCCTCTAGGCTCCTAGGGAAGCGAGTTGCCCATTCCTCTCCTCGCTCTTCTCTTATATAAAGGGAGTTGGATTCCTGGGGGGGCAGTCATTTCAACACGCCTCCAAACCTTCTTAGAGAGAGAAACGAGTTTTCCAGAGAGAGAGAGAGACTATGCCTTCTCCCTCTTCCTCCTTCAAGTTCACTATAGCATCTTCAAACTCATCCTTTGAATCTTCAAAGGGGTTGTGTATATCTTCCACCTCATCTTCAATCTCCGCTTCTGTCCCCTTCAATACAGGTACACGCCTTCGTAACTCCCTTGAAGGTTGTATTTGCATTGTACTATTTAATTATGTCTTCTTCATGTTCGTTGAGTTCGACCACCCCTGAGAGGTTGGCTGGCCCGCTGATGGAGGGCCGCCACCCTCAGTTTTCGAGCCTCCTAGCCTTAATTGATGGTCGGATGGTGGCGTGCATTCTCCCAAAGAACTAATTCATGGGACCTGAAAAGATTCCCTGTGTCGTGCCGATATATGAGCTCGACACTCCTTCATGGTCAAGTTACAAGTACTCCTCTACTCCTAGCATTCTTAGTATTGAGGAGGAAGTTGTTTATCCATGGGAAATTGACGTGGCTATTCCCCGTATGACTGATGTCGAAGAACGGAGGCTGGCTTGGACAAAGACGACCATCCATTTAAAGACTCTTGATCAGCTTATGGTCGGGGGATATTTTAAAGGTAACTCTCACTCTTTGGGTTCTTAATGGATGAGCATAGAAGTTGCGACAACCAGCATTAGTTCCTCTTCAAGGGGGGAAGAAAGCAGTTCGTCCAGTTCTCGCTCCTCGGCTTCCTGTTCTAAGAGGGCCTATGCTCAGAAATAGCTGATCTACGAAGTTTTTGCATAAAGGACAGTCTTCCTAAGGGCTCCCGATCGTTTGGTCCCTCAAGATGGGCCAAGAACCCAGTTTGCTAACCCTAGGATCATGGGTACCTTAAAGAGGGAGACATTAGAGGAGAAGCATCTTCTGCCCATCGGGTATAGGTTCACCATTCTTGATGCTGACGCGACTGTAAATAAGCCACCCTCAAGGTGTTTAACAATCTACTAAGTGACCTTCTCGTACGGTGCAAGGCTTCCGCTCCACCCGGTTATCGTGGAGATCTTGAATAAGTACGAGTTAGCGCCTGTGCAGATTGTGCCCACGTCTTGGCATAATTTTTGCTCTTTCATTGCAACGTGGGAGTTGTGTGGGTTATCGTGCACAGGACGCACCTTTAGATTAGTTCACACGATCCAGAAGGCTCTGATCGAGACCAAGGACACTGGATGGTATAGCTTTAACAATAGAAAGGGCTTCATGACGGCAATAAAAAGAAGTCTAAGTTAAAAAACTTGAAGTATGACTTCCTTTTCATCTGTCGTGAGATGTGTCAGGGGGTCTTTCTAATTAGAATGATGAGAAGCTGATCCGTAGTCCTTTCGGAGAGCTGACGCAGAGGAAACAAGGATGGCCTGCTACTTCCTTTATTATATACGGGAAGACGATGGTCCGAAACCAAGCTCCTTTTTTATGTCTAGGATAGCGGATGCAGGAAAGGAGCCGGAGTGCAAGGGGAGCAAGTTGAGTGACAGGGAGCCCTCGAATTGGCTTCCCAAGCTATCGTACTTTGAGAATGACTTCTTTCTTACCGCCGCTAGCCTCCTTATACTTAAGAATTACACCAAGAGTACTTAACGTCCCTCTTTTGTGTGGTTTTTTCCTTAGTTATGACCTGACTTGCTTTTGTCTTGTGTCGAGCAAGCACGGGAGATGCTTTCATCCTTTGAGAGTCGGCAGGCCATGGAGGAAGAGATAGCAGCCGAGAATGAGAGGCCCATGAGGAGGAAAGGTGCTGGCATGTCGAGACTTTGGCAGGGAAGGTTTTTCTAATGGTTGTTCAGTCATTTTCTCCTTTTAAGCTTTCACGAACGTAAGTGTTAACTTATCCTTCTCTCTCTCGTTTTTTAATAGGTGCCAAGGTTGGCACGCGTGGTCGAAGACCCCATGCGGTGTCATTGAGTGTCCCTCACATGGACACGCAGAAGCGCCTGCGCATAGAAGAGGGATAAGAGATGGCCGTGGATTTACTAGAGGCCGATCTCCCTGTCAAGTCTGCCTTGGTGGAAAGCCTGGCCAAATCATAGGTCCTAACCCCCTCTAGCTCAACCGAGCCACCCAAGGTCTCTAAGGAGCAGGTGGTCATTGCTGAGGTAAGGCCGAGCTTTCCTCTATTCCTTTGCGCCTTGTCGTTCTTCTTTCTTTGTCTAACCCTGCTGAGTCATTTGCTAGGACTTTGCCTAAGCATTAAAGGCCATGAGGTCGATTCCATCTATCCCAGCGTTGAAGAAATGGATCCATAAAATCGAGAGCTCTGATGCCCTTCTGCGGGGGTAAATTGGCGACCTCCAGATGGAGCGGCAAAATTCAAAGAGTCGACGGCCAAGTATAAGCGCCGCTGGGAGAAGCCGAAGAAGGAGAAGGAGGCCTAGGAGGCCGAGAAGGGGATATGTGGCATCAGTTGAAAAAGACCCCCTCCAATGTAGAGGCTGAGGCTACTACGGGAGCTGAGAGGGCCACTAAGGCTGAGCATCAGGGCTACTGGTGTGGGCATGAGGACCGCACATAATTCTTTTAGGAATTCCAGATAACCTTGGCCCCTGGCTCTTTTTGATAAGAAGCTACTTTGAGACTTACATTAAGTACATCAAAGACCGCCGCTAGGCTCGGACCGAGGGTCGGAACCCTGAGCTAGAGGGTTTCGTTCCACCCGGGCTTGATGAAGACGGTCAGGGCAATGAGGAGACCACACCACTTGACGGTGAGGCTGCGACTCCTAATGATGAAGGTGATAAGGCCGTGGTGCATGAGGACAATGATGATTAGGACCCCGACATCTGATGTACGACGGTCCTTGTTTGTTTCTATTCTTTTTGTTTTCAACTTAATGATCCCACATTGGTGTTTGTATGTCCTTTCTCGTTATTTAGTGAAATCTTTTGACTTTTTGCAATGAAATTTTCAACCTTTGACATTTACTTCTTTACTTCTTGTTTCGCTTGTTCCTGTTTATGCACTTACCTTTCCCCCTGTTCTATAATTGTTGGTACTCTGTAAGCCTACAGCCCCTAAAGGAAACGAGAACTGATGAGGGTTCGATTGGACCCTTAGCCCCTTTTGAGGGGTTAAAGGTATAGTGACCGGGCCTTAGGCTGTGCTTGAGAACCCTTAGCCCCTTTCGGGGGCTTAAAGATACAGCAATTGACCCTTAGGCCGTGCTTAAGGACCCTTAGCTCCTTTTGGGGAATAAAGTTATAACGACTAGCCTCTGGGCCGTACGTGAGGACCCTTAGCTTCTTTTGGGGGTTAAAGGTAGAGAAGAGCTGGATGGGCCAAAAATTATCTTAACTTTATCCGGCTATTGAGGTAACTCTCAGGAGGAGTATTGGCGCTTTTGGCTAAGAAATCCACTGAGGCTTGGGCCTCAATTGCTTGTCATGCCTCGAAGATGAGGTCATATTGATGTAACTCTACCACCCATTTCAAGAGCCTTTTGAGGGCGTCTAGCCTCTATAACACATTTTTAGGGGTCAGTCAGTGAGGACGGTCACCTTATGCACCTCAAAGTAAGGCTGCCACTTCCTACTGGCTATCACGAATGCGTAGGGGAACTTTTCAATTAGCGTATAGTTTATCTCGACCCTGGCTGAGACATGGCTTATGTAATAAATCGAGATTTGTTACTTGGCCGTCTCCATCCACTGCCTGGACTATGCTTATGGCCTGTTCGGAGTCTACCAGGTGGAGAAGGAGTGTCTCGCCTGGCAGGTGGCTAGCTATCTTTGGCAAATGAGCCAAGTATGCTTTAAGTGCCTGAAAAGCCTCATCAGCTTCTTCATCCCAAATGAAATTGGCATGTCTTCACCGGACGCGGAAGAAAGGTTGACATTTATCAGCGGATTTAGACATAAAACATCCCAAGGCCGTGATACACCCAGTTGGCAATTGGACTTCCTTGATGTTACGCAATGGCTTCATGTCTAACACTGCTTGGATTTTGTCTAGATTAGCTTCAATCCCACAGCCGCTAATCATGAATCCAAGTAACTTTCCTGACACGAGTCCAAACACACGCTTCTTTGGGTTGAACTTCATGCCGAACGTCCATAAGATATTAAACGTTTTTCGTAGATCCTGTCCATGCTCGGTGTCGAGTATACTCTTAACTATCATGTCGTCCACATATACCTCTATAATCTGCCTGATGAGAGGTTCAAAGAACTTGTTTACCAGCCGCTGGTAGGTGACCCCAGCATTCTTTAGCCCAAAGGG
This sequence comes from Carnegiea gigantea, assembly GCA_029747015.1. Taxonomy (NCBI): domain Eukaryota; kingdom Viridiplantae; phylum Streptophyta; class Magnoliopsida; order Caryophyllales; family Cactaceae; genus Carnegiea; species Carnegiea gigantea. The sequence goes on from JAKOGI010002781.1 coordinate 68,898, forward strand.
CATTACCTTGTAGCAATGTAATCCTCGATCGGTCATAGATGCAGTCTTCTTTTAATTCTCCGGGCACAGGGGTATCTAATGGTACCCTAAAAAGGCGTCCATGAAGCTCAGTAAGGCACGCCCTACTGTCGCATCCACTAGCTTATCGATCTTGGGCAAGGGGCAGCTATCTTTCGGGCATGCGTTGTTTAGATTGGTAAAGTTCACACACATTTTCCAAGTCCTGTTAGGTTTTTTTACGAGCATGACATTTGATACCCACTCGGGATATTGGCATTATCGAATGGAGCCTTCCTCCAACAACTTATGCACCTCTGTAGTTGCCACTGCGGGCCTTTCGGGGCCTATGTACTAACTCTTTTGGATCACCAGCTTATAAGTGGGATTTACATTCAGCCAGTGCTCTATTATGGCAGAATCAATACCGGGCATCTCCTCGGGACTGAAGGCGAAGACATCCCGGTACTCCTGTAAGAGCTCAACCAAGGAGTTCCTGGTGGAGGTCTCCATCTCCCGACCCCGTTGAACCGTCAGCTCGAGGTGATCTTTGGCTAGAGGGATCTCCTCAACACTATCTACGGCTTCAGGCTGTTTTCGTTTAGGTTTGGTCGAAGCTAGTGTGTGGATTACTAAGGCTTCGGCACCTGGAGGGGGCACAATCCACGGCCCTTTATCCGAAGGTGGAGGTCCTGTGGTCCCATGCTCGGTTTACCATTCCACTAGTGGCCGGATGTTGACGAGACACATTCTCGGGCCTTCCGCTAATCTCCCTGTAATTTGCCAACTCTCCCATCATCGGCTTCGAACCGAAGCTGAAGCAAGTATAAGACGATGAAAGCCTTCACTTTGTGCATAGTTGGCCGGCCTAGAATGATATTGCAGGCTGTGGAGATGTCGACTACCAAGAAATCCACCTCTACGTTTCTTGCCTTAGCCTTATTCCCGAAGTACAGTGGGAGGCGGATCATCCCGGTGGGATTAACCTCCTGTCCTCCAAAACCCAGAATACGGTGGACCAGGGGGATGATTTTTTTCCCTGGATGTTTAAGCTTCTTCAGATCATCCCACATGATGATGTCCACTGAGCTCCCCATATCAATCAAGATTCATCGGACGATGGCACTGGCCACTTTCATCTTGACCACCAGTGTGTCATTGTGTGGTGAGGCAAAGTGCGAGCCCTCTTGTGTATCGAGCACGATCGTTGGTACCATAACACAGTTCCCCAGCTCGGTTGTGAGAACCTACTATGCTCCTCAGAGCTGAGCTTTCCAAGCAGACCGAGTGATACCCTCTGCGTATCCACCGATAATGGTGGCTATTATTTCGATATAACATTCTTCTTCTCGGGGTTCAGCCCGCACGGGCTCGCGTTCCTTTCAAACGAACCGCGACCCTCTCTTCAAGAGACGGTCGATCTGTCCCTTACCTACTAACTCATGAAAGGCCTTCCTTAACTTTCAGCATTCAGTGATAGTATGCTCGCTTTACTCATGAAACTCACAATACTTTCGCGCATTGTGCGGCTTTGGTGCCAAGGTCATTGGTTGTGGTTTCTTCAACATTGGGTGCTCCTTCTCCTCTATGAGTGTGCTCCGGGGGTTCGTGGTAAAACGGGGGTCTATAACCTTGAGCCTTAGCCTCCTGTCTCCTCATCCTATGTTTCTGTTAAACTGGGTCTTGGTTTTCTTGGGGCTATCTATGCTTTCTGCATAAATTTCTATGGCACGGATAAAGTTGGCAGCCTTCCTCAACGCCTTTCCTAATGTGGTCTCCTTCTGCTCGGCTAAAGAGAACTTAAATTGCCTGCTTTTTAGGCTATTCAAAATTAAGATGTACACCACCCCGTCCTCCAAATCTGGAACCAAGACCGCTTCCTGGTGGAAGCGCTTGACAAACTTGGCCAGGGACTCTTGTGGTCCCCGCTTAATCTTAGACAAGTGGATGCTGGTCCGCCTCTCTTTACGGCTAGTAATGAATTGGCTGATAAATCTATCAACTAGATCTTAAAAGTAAGAGATGTTTCGTGGGACTAACCCATTGAACCAGGACTGTGTTGCCCCTTTAAGTAGAGCCGGGAAGTAACGAGACTATGCAGCTTTGTCTACATTCTGGATGTACATCTGCGCCTTGTACACCCCCAAATGTTCCCCTAGGTCCATGGTTCCATCATATAGGTCCATGGTGGGCATTTTCACCTTACCATAATGTGGAGCGTTGATTACCTTTACGCTAAATGGGGTGGAGAAGGAGATAGGTCCCGACCGGGTGCACGTGCCGGACACCTTGATAGGTCTCAAGGCGCCTCTCTACTTCCACCATCGATGTACTCTTTTAGGGGAGGGCAGCTCCCCGGGGCCTATGTATAGACCGACCATAATGGCAGAAGCCATGGTTGCACATGCCTCCACGGTACGGGCGACGAGTGCATTCCCAGTCCAAGCGATGCTCGGGGGTGTGTCACCGACCCGAGGGCTCCCCTCGGCTTCGAGATTTGCTCCTATTCCTCAAGCCAAGCTGATAAATGCTTATTATATATATCATTTTAGGGTCATTTTGCTGCATTTTTAGGAGAATCATTATTTTTAAATTACCATTTGTACTACTATTCTCGATTTATGCTTGGGTGTGGTCGTTTGATGATGCTTACATTGATTTGGACCATTTTGACACAGCATTTAACCCTCATTTTAGTGTATTTTTAACACCCCATGGATGTCCGTGAGGTGTTGTGCCCGTGGAGCAAGAGAAGAGCAGAAATTTGGTTCTAGCCAAGGCCATGGTCCAACCGTGGTGCCTGCCACGGACCATGGTGAGCTGTGTAACTGTGGCCTCTTCATTTTTCCTTTGGCTGTGTGGTTGAGAATCTTCATACTCTTCTTTATAGACCCGTCCCTCAGCAGCAGAACAAAGTGAGCATTGCTTAGATTAGTTCATTTCTTTCCTAAATTTTACTCTTTTTGATAGGATTTTTAGTTTGCTTTTTGTGCAAGTGAGAAATCTCAATGTAGAGTTCAGTTTCATTGGCAGTTTGAAGACTTTATTGTTGGGCTATCTTTGCCAAGCCCTTCCCCCTCAGATTTTGCAGAATTGTTGGTTAGTTGTTTAATTTTTAATCATGAGTGAGTAGTTTCTCTTCTCTAGGGATTTATTAGTTTATGGAAGTGTAATTGGATCATGTTTTAATCAATCGAATTGTGCTTTTGTTTCATGATTGGATTGATTTCATTTTATCAAGTGATTATCATGTTGTGAGTGGATTTTTGGCCAAATTTTTCTCGCGTACTTGAAACAATTAAATAAAGTACTGAAAGGTAAAATTTGATTGTTAGACTTCTTGATAAAACCTAACATAGTGATGGCTCGAAAGAGAGATTTGCGCATTAGGAGGATTCGAGAGTAATCGAAAATATTGAACTTGGATTAAGTCAAATTAGTTTGAAAGAATGACTTTTGCTTAGTTTAGGCAATTTGGTTGATTTCAAAAGAATAGACTAAATTCTAGATGGATTGCAATTCCTCGAAATTTCCTGATCAGAGAAAAGTACATATTAATCATTTTGATCCAATCACCTTTATTAACTTCATAAATCCCTAGGGGTTTTCTTCTTGATTGAATTTAGAATTAGTTAATTAGAAGTTGTTAAATCAAATCCTCATGCAAGTTGTTGCTTAGCATTTTCTAATAGAAAGAACTCGATAGATTGCTTTGGTCCATGAGGACAATATTTTTTCTATACTACGACACCAGTGCACTTGCTGCCGTATCAAGTTTTTCGTGCAGTTACCCTGGACTAATTTGTTGACTATCGAGTTAGTCTTATGAGAGTGACTAAGTATTTTATTCTTTTTAGTGTTTTTTTCATTGTTTGATTGCATTGGTAGTGTTAGTGATAGCACTTGTAGGAATCTTTGCCGTTTATGTGAAGTGCATTTCTATACGAACCTGATGCCGAGATCGAGAGGACTTTTCGCTTGAGGAGGAAGAAGCAAAAGATTAAAGAACATAGATGTGAGGTGAAAAGAACTTCAATAAATATGGTGGGAGGAGGAGGTGACCAAAGCAGGACGCTTAAGGATTTTGTTACCCATGGAATCCAAGGAATCGCCTCAAGTATTGTTCACCCTAACGTTGATGCAGTTAATTTTAAGCTCAAGCCGACTCTCATTTCAATGGTACAACAATCCCAGTGCAGAGGAACTCATTTAGAAGATCCGAATCTACACATCTTGGTCTTTCTAGAGGTGCGCGACATGTTAAAACTTAACGGAGTCTCCACCGATGCATTCGACTGCGATTATTTCCCTTCTCGCTAAGGGATAAGGCAAGAGCTTGGCTGCATTCTCTACCTTTGGGATGTATCACCACGTGGGATGAGCTTACTAGAGCTTTCCTCACCAAGTTTTGCCCTCCAAGCAAAATGGCAAGTTTGAGGAATCAAATCACCAACTTCACTCAAAGGGATGATGAGAAGCTCTATGAAGCTTGGGAACAGTTTAAAGATTTGCTGCCTTTATTACCCCATCATGGTCTTCAATGATGGATGATTATTCAAGCGTTTTACAATGGTGTAACCCAACCTATGAGGTCCACTATTGCTGTGGTGGCAGGAGGAACCTTGATGAATAAGACTAAAGATGAGGCCTATAATTTGATTGAGCAGATAGCACTCAACAACTTCTAATGGTCCACTAAACGAGGCCCAGCCAAGCGGGTTGGAGGTAAGCTTGAAGTTGATGCACTTATTTTGCTTTCAACTAAAGTTGATTCTATGATTCTAAGGTTGGACCGTATAAATGTTAATGCTGTAAATTCTAGTACCCCTCCCCCATGTGAAATTTGTGGTTCTATTCAGCAGATGACTTGGAATTGTCAAGTTAGGAGTCCTTTTTCTAAGACTCTAGTGAAGTCAACTATGTCCAACATTTCAACCTGAGGCTAGCCAATGACTCTTACTCTAGTATTTGCAATCCGAGTTGGAAGAATCATCAGAATTTCTCGTATAAATCAAATCCAAACCCTCCGAATATGCCCCCAACAAATGCTAGACCACCCCCTTGTTTTCAAAGACCTCATTTCCCTTCACAAGTACCCCAAAAGTCCAATTTAGAAGATATGATGGAAAGTATGCTTATGGCACAACAAAAGTTGGATGAGTATATTAAGCAATTAGCTTCTAAGGTTGTTGTGCTTATAACTCACAACAAGATCTTGAAAACCCAAATTGTCCAACAAGTTAGCTTTTCATCTACATCCTCGGATAGACTTCCTAGCAAGCCTGAATCTAACCCTCGTGAGCATGTAATTATGTCACCTTGAAGGAAGAGGTGGAGAACTTTATTGACCTTGAGGACATACCATTTGAAGATGGTGGAGAAATAATTATGGTTAAGAGTAAGGGAAGGAATGATGGTGGTAAGGCTACCACCTTCATAGAGAATAAAAGTATAGAGATCCCCACCATTTTTCTACATGACCCAGGTAGCTTCTCTATCCCCTGTGTTGTGGGAAAAGTGAAAAGTGAGATAGCCTTGTGTGATCTAGGTGCAAGCATCAGTTTAATGCCTTACTCTTTATTTCATAAGCTGCACTTAGAGCCATTATAACCCGCATCCTTTTCACTACAGTTAGCAGACAGTTTTGAAGTGCAACCCATAGGAAAATTGAAAAATATGCTAGTCAATATAGGAGATATTTGGGAATTAGAGGACTTGGGGTGGATTTGATGTTTAGTTTTTAAAACCCTTTTTACTTGCAAGTGCACAAGGTTGATTGTAGACTAGCGAGTATAGGGGTGTCGATCCTACAAGGAATAATATTGATTTCTAATTTCAACTCTTCCAATTATAAAGAATATGTTGAATGAGGAGTGTAATTATCAATATGATTAAAGAAGCAAAAAGAAGAGTAAAAGTGTTAAGTAAAGAGAATTTAGATGAGAGAATGTTCTAGGATTGCGGATTTCACCTTTGATGCAAATATTGAATTGCTTATTCAAATGGAGATTTGATTTGTCTCTTGTGCAACCTAAGCTGTAAGCATTAACTTACAAATTGAAAAGATGAATTATGATTATCAAATAAAACTATTTATCTAGATGGTTTAGCATAAATTATTCTTTTAGATATATCTCATCTAATTTCTAGCATAAATTATTCAATTTTAACAATTATAATTTTAAGTCTATTGCCGTAATGTCATATTAGCCTACAAGGTCTAATATTCAATTGACATAGCAAATTAAACTATTGTAATCAACATGATTAAACAATAGCATTAGAATGCATAAGTACGTTAAGATCAAGTTTACATTCAAAATTATGCAATAAAAAAGACAAAAATTACCCCAAAAGAAATTAGCAAAAATAATATTATTATCAAGGATCCGTCCTAATCTTAGAAATGAGTAGTTTAATAGACCATAGTTAGTAAAAACACCATGATAATTGGTATATTTCACTACTTACGTCCAAACTTTTGTGCTCAATTACAAACTAACAAAGAAAACTCTCTCAAATTTGACTTACAAATGAGATGAGAAGAGAAGAGAAAAATAGCTGACAACGCTTATTTTCTTCCAGACCCCTCAACCCAAATGGTTTTGTCTTACAAAATACTCTCAGCTCTCTAAAGAAAATAGAAGATGGAAGGTAGAATGCTTGGATGAATGGATAAGTGCATGCAACTCCAAGCCATGACCGCTTTTTATAGTGCAAAATCAACCCTCTTGGTGCCCAAAAATTAATGGAAATTAATTTCAATTAATTAGTGGCTGTTACAATGCATAAGAGAAGGCTAACCTTAAGCTAACAATTAATTTTTGATTAATTGCATTTGACTAGGTTAATAATTAGCAATGTGGGAAATAAGAAAAGGAGTGGGCTGCTGCCTAATGGGGTAGCTGCTAGCTGGGCCACACGGCAGGACCAAGCCCAACGGAGAGGAAGAGAGGAAGTAAGGGAGATAGGAGATGTTCGGGCTGGGCATTATCTCGGTGGGCCATAGTGCAGGCCCGCACGCATGAGGAAAGAGAGAGTGACAGCTGAAGAGAGAAGGAGAGTGAGGGAGATGGTGGACTGGCTGGGCCTCCTCGCGTCTAGGCCGCAGTTGGAGAACGGACTGGCCCATGCTGGGGAGAGAATATGGGACAGAAAGCTTGCAGGCTACTGGGCTTCGGAAATCAGGCCCAAGCGGTGCTTGTGAGGGGGTGAGAGAAAAGAGGTGGATGTAGGGATGGGGCCATCTGATGGGCCACACGATAGGCCCACACATGGAGAATGAAGAGAAAATGAGAGAGATGAGAGGTTGGGCCTAGTTTTGCTGGCCTTTTTGCTTTCGGGCTCAAGCTTGGACTCTAGGATTGCATATACGTTGGAGATCCAAGTAGAATTAAACAACTACGCTTAACTTCTTTTATTTTACTTCCACCTGAAAATCATATAAAATATGCATTATTTACTCATAAAAATATATTTCAAAGACTTAAAAGTAAGTAAAATAAAGGAGAAAACTACATATAAAATATGAATTATCAACTCCCCCACACCAAAACTTTGCTAGCCCTCGAGCAAAGAATATCATTAATACATATATTTATTTAAACCAGCAAGTAGAATAAGATCAAAGAAGAAAATCAAGTGATCTAATTATGAATGTCCACTTCACATCACATACTTCAATTCACTACCAACCCACAACTCATTATCAAATACTTCTAATTCCAACCAAGTCAATAGGCCAAGATTCAAGCAAATTAAGTGCATAATGACACCATGTAGTAAACTGTAAGCATAAAACTTCACCCCACATAACAAAAATCACAAGAGCATCTTTAAAATCAAGTCCCCAATGCCAAGTCACCTTATCAACCCTTTTTTTATTTTTCTTTTTTTTGAGACTTTGAATTATTCAAAAGTTACTTGATTCCATATATTTTCTTAAGTGGATAAAAATATGAGTAAAGATGACACTTAAAGAAATACTTAGTACATATTCAGGCAGTTAAAGATATGGATAAAGATAAAACCTGAACATTGGTACTGGAATCAGAAGTTAGTTAATTCAATTTATTTTTATTATTGATTGAAAAATCAAAGGGGAACTCAATGCTTATCAAATACTCAAGGTGACATTGAAAATAGGATTGCATCGTAAACTCAAAATTGGCTACATAGTGACATTAACACAGCAAAAATCTTGGCCTTCAACTAGTCAAAGCTAGAAATAATTTCTAATGAGCATGGATCACATGAATCAAATCCACATAATAAGAGTAGAACATGCATAATCATAACACTCAAGCTCTCCCCAAAATCAATTTCACCCAAAGATTTTCAGGTTCACATTTCCTCAAAATTTTTAGTTTGACTTCCCCCCACACCCAAACCTTACATTGTCCTCAATGTAGAAAACAATAGGAAAGAGGGAAATGGAGGAACGAACCACACAACCTGATAGCATGGGCAAGTCATTTCCATATAAGCCCAACACTCAAACTCTCAATTGCACCTTCACAACCACCACCAACCACAAAAGCTAAAAACCAAGTGAAGAATCACACCCAAAAATGCAAGCATACCAAAAAGAAAATAAAATAAAATAAAATAAAATAGAAACTCAAACTTTCCTAAAAAAATTGGGTTGCCTCCCAACAAGTGTTAAGTTTTGTGTCTTTAGCCAGACAAGGTCTCACCTACTAACCATAGTAGACAGGGTCTACTAGATTGATGGATTCAATCAAACCATGGTCAATATTATAAGTCACAACAGGTTTCGAACGTTGACCATTTACCATAAGAACTCTACCATCTAGCATCCATAATTTGAACTACCCCAGAGGGAAACACTTGTTGGATAACAAGAGGACCATTCCATCTAGATCTTAACTTGCCAGGAAATAGCTTAAGCTTAGAGTTAAAAAGCCAAACCTTCTAATTAGGTTGAAAAGATTTACGAGAAAACATTTTATCATGAAAAGCTTTGGTTTTGGCTTTATAAATCGTAGCATTCTCATAAGCTTCATTACGCAATCCATCTAATTCATTCAATTGAAGCCTATGGTTAGAACTTGCTTGTTTCATATCAAAATTAAAAGCTTTAATAGCTCAAAAAGCACGGTGTTCTAATTCAACTGCTAAATGACAAGCCTTACCAAAAAGAAACCGATAAGGAGACATCCTAATGGGAGTCTTAAAAGCAGTACGATAGGCCCAAAGAGCATCATGCAATCTGAAAGACCAGTCTTTCCTATCAGGTCAAACCATTTTCTCAAGTATAGACTTGATTTCACGATTAGACACGTCAGTTTGACCACTAGTCTGAGGATGATAAGGAGTAGCTACTTTATAAGTCACATAATACTTTCTAAGCAAAGCCTCAAGAGATCGATGATAGAAATGACTACCTCCATCACTAATAAGAGTTCTAGGGGTACCATATCGGCATAAAATATACTCTTTCACAAACTTAACCACAACCTTGTGGTCATTGGTCCTAGTACCCTGAGCTTCCACCCATTTTGACACATAATCAACAGCAACCAATATGTATGTAAAGCCAACAGATGGGGAAAAGGGACCCATAAAATCAATGCCCCACACATCAAATATTTCAACAATCAGAATACGTTGACAATACTTACAAGCAAGATAGAATCGGTGAGCATCTCTAAACAGAGTGGGCCAGAAGAACCCACTTTGTAGGACTTTAGCAGCTGCCCTATGACCTCCAAAGTGACCACACAAGCATAAGAGTGACAAAAGGTGAGAATACTATGAATTTCACACTCGGGGACACACCTACGTACCACTTGGGTAGGGCAATGCTTGAAAAGATAAGGGCCTTTCCAATAGTAATATCTTACCTGTGAGAAGAACTTATCTTTCTCTTGTTTGGATCAGTGAGGAGGAATCTTCCCAGTGGCAAGGTTATTCACAATGTCAGTAAACCAAGGGAGAGGGGTATGCGACATAGCAAATAGTTGCTCATTAGAAAGATGGTCAGAAAATCCAACTGAGTCATCAGTACACTCAGTAAGGATTCTAGACAAGTAGTCTGCAACAGAATCTTCAGAACCTTTCCTATCTTTTATTTTAATATCAAACTCTTGGAGTAACAAAATCCATCTAATGAGTCTTGCTTTAGTGTCATTCTTAGCCAACAAGTGTCTCAATACAGCATGATCAGTAAAACACAATCACTTTTGAACACAAAAGATATAAACGGAATTTATCAAGTGCAAATACAATAGCTAACAACTCTTTCTCAGCAGTTGAATAATTCTTTTGAGCATCGGTAAGAGTTCTACTAACATAGTAAATGACATGAGGTATTCTATTCACCCTTTGACCTAAAACAGCCCCAATAGCAAAATCAGACACATTACACATAATCTCAAATGGCACAGAAAAATCAAGGGGCTGCACAATAGGAGCGGACACCAATGAAGACCGAAGCTTCTCAAAAGCTTTCACACAAGACCTATCAATCACAAAAGGAGCATCTTTAGTGAGGAGATTAGTAAATAGGTGAGCCACTTTACTAAAATCCTTAATAAACCTCCTATAGAAACCAGCATGGCTAAGGAAAGATTTGACTTGCTTCATAGAAGAAGGCACAAGTAGATTATAAATTAAATTAACCTTGGCTTTATCAACCTCAATCCCTTTTTTAGACACTTCGTAATACAACACAATCCCTTCTTAGACCATGAAGTGACTTTTTTCCCAACTCAAAACAAGATTCACTTCTTCACATCTTTTTAGTACAGTGATAAATTAGCAAGGCACACATCAAAGGAAGAACCAAAAACGGAGAAATTATTCATAAATACCTCTATAAAATTATCACTATAATTAGTAAATATGGCCATCATGCATCTTTGGAATGTGGAATGTGTATTACACAACCCAAAAGGCATCCTTCGATAAGCAAAGGTACCTGATGGGCATGTAAATGTCATTTTTTCTTGGTCCTCGGGATAGACAGTTATTTAGTTGTAACCAGAATAACCATCTAAAAAGCAATAAAAACTCTATCCAGCTAATTTTTTAAAAATTTAATCAATGAATGGGAGGGAAAAATGATCCTTTCTAGTTACAGAATTTAGTTCTCTACAATCAATACACACTCTCCACCCTGTGGTTTGTCCAGTGGGAATCAATTCACCTTTATTATTCTTAACCACAGTTATGTCAAATTTCTTAGGGACCACTTGAACTGGACTGACCCATTAACTAATATAAATAGGGTAGATAATGCCTGCATCTAAAAGCTTTTCTACTTCTTTCAGAACAACTTCTTTCATGTGAGGGTTTAGTCTGCATTGCATTTGCCTAACAAGTTTAGCATCGTCCTCTAAATGAATCCTATGCATACCAATTGTAGGACTAATCCCTTTCAAATCAGCCACTGATCACCCAATAGCACCCTTATGATCAGATAAGACATAAATCAACTCTTCCTCTTGCTCACAAGATAAAAGAGAAGATATAATAACAGGTAGGGTCTCTTTGGGGCCTAAAAACATATACTTGAGTGAATCAAGAAGAGGTTTTGACTCAAGTTTAGGTTGCGACACAACAGAAGGTGGCATAAGAGAACTAGCCAAAGGGGAAGGGGTTCATAAGTAGACACCCAAGAGGAAGACTCAAGATAAGGGGTGAAATCAAGAGTAGAATCCATCTCATCTGTTGTACTTGCTAAAACACATAATCTTAAATCCCCATAAGAAAGACAAGTTCCCAAGGAATCACTACTCAGAATAGCAGGCAAAGCTTCTTCAATCATTTCATCAATCACATCAACAAAGAAGCATTCAGATTCATCTTCAAACACATGTTGAGCAGAAGCTTTGATAATATTAAGCCTAACCCTCATGTTCATGACCAAGACATCCATCACTCCCGACCTACTGTTAATGGTAGCATTAGCTATGGCTAGGAAGAGACGTCCTAAAATAAGAGGGATTTGATTAGCAGTATGACTGGGGTCCATGTCCAATACAATAAAGTCAACAGGAAAGAATCCTTTATCAATTTACACCAAGACATCATCTATCCATCCCCTAGGAGTCCTAATTGACCTATCAATAAGCTGAAGGGTATAGTTGGAAGGTTTCGGTTCACCTAATCCCAACTCTAAGTAAATAGAATATGGTATCAAATTAACACTAGAACCCAAATCCAAAAGTGCCCTTTCAATTTTATGATTGCCAATATAACATGAGATGGTAGGGATACCAGGATCTTTGAACTTAGGCGGAGTGTCATGTTTTAAAATCGAGCTCACTTATTCACTTAGAAGAACTTTTTTGGACTTGTCACCTTTAGATTTCCTTTTAAAAGTGCACATGTCTTTAAGAAACTTAGCATAAGTAGGGATTTGTCTAATCGCTTCCAAGAGAGGAAGATTGACATTAACTTGCTTAAAGGTCTCTAGGATATCGTCTATTTGCTTGTCTTTCCCAGAAGGGAATAGTGCATCCAAAGCTTGAGGGTAAGGAACCCTTGGCTTATATGCCACAGAAGAGTCAAACACAATAGGAGAAGGAATGGGCTATTCTCTTTTTCAGATTCGAGGTCACTCTCCAAGGTCTTAAGTCTTTCTTTTTTATCATTTTCCTTCTCACTCACCTTGTTATCTACTTCTTCACCACTCCTAAGAACCATTACAGCATTCAATTGTTTAAATTATTAGCATTTAGGGCTCTATATGGGATAACTTGGAAGTTTTTCTTCTTCTCTTTTACCTACATCTATGGCTAGTTACCTAAGTTGGGTTTCTAAGTTAGCAATGGATTGTGAGTGGGAGTCAACAATATACATTTTAGCCTTAATTCCTTAAACTTTAGAATCAACATTTTGCACAACAGAAGTCAAGGTACCAAGGGCAGAAATTACCTTGTCAATTTCAGAGCTCCCAGATGGAGCTGGATGGGAAGAAGAAGGAGCATATCTCTGGTTTTGAAAACCAGGAGGGATAGGTCTACTAGACTGGGCCTGAGGATTCTCAACATTTTGAGAGCTCCATGAAAAATTAGGATGATTCCTCCAACCATGGTTATAGGTATTCGAATACGGATTGTTAGAAGGAGGAAATCCTTAGGCATCATTTACTTGTTCAGGCATATAGTTAGACTTACTAATACACGGACAGTCAACAAAAGTATGCATGGGATTAGCACAAATTGAACACATATCTCACGTAGAAAGGGCATTAGAAACTTTGTTCATACACAACAATTGATCAAATTTCTTAGCTAAAGCATCAACTTTACTAGAAAGGTCAACTGAAAAGTGAAACCTCATAAATCCCCCCTTTACTTTCTAATTACCTTGGCAAATCAGAATGTAAGGAAGTAGCATGCAGATGTGAATTTTCACTCAAATATTCAAACAATTCCCAAGCTTCTTAAGGAGTTTTGTACAAGAAACTACCACCACATGATGCATCAATCATTTGTCTATTATACATATCTAAACCAGAGTAAAAACTCTGGACAAATTACCACATAGGTACCTCATGGTGAGGACAACTTTGCAACAAGTCTTTAAACCTTTTCCAACTTTCATGCAATTGTTCATTTTTATTCTGTGAGAAAGTGGTTACCGCACGTCTTAAAGCAGTTTGTTTTCCAATAGAGAAAAACTTTTTCAAAAATTCCTTTTACAATTGATCCCAATTAGTGATATTTGTCTTAGTATCCAACCAAACTTTAGCTTTATCTTTCAAAGGAAAAGAAAAAAGTCGTAAGCGAAGAGCATCATCAGAGATATTATTCAAGAACACAATAGAACAAATCTCTAAGAGCACATCAACATGCTTGAAAGGATTTTCAGACTCTAGCCCATAAAACGACGGTAACATTTGGATAAGAGAATGTTTAATCCCAAATGGCACCGTAACAGTGGGCATGCGTGTTCATGTAGGTGAGTCATATGTGGCGGGAGTGAAATACTCCTTAAGTTGCTTTGGTGGTGGGGTTTGTTCTTCAGCCATTTTTTTCTTAGATTCCTTTTTCTTAGTTCTTATCTTTCGAAGAGCATTCAATTTTAGGATTATATGGTATGAGATCTAAGCACAAAGAATGTCTACCACACATATACCCACAAACAACCGAAAGAATAGAATAAAATCACCACCACAATAATAATCACCAAACAGAAGAAGAAAAGTGAAGAGAGAGATAAGAAGAAAAAAGAAAAGGAAAAAATAAACAAATAAACAAATAAATGATCCAAGGGAAGGGGGGAAAAACTAAAGAAAATAAAGCAAAATAAAATAACAGAAATAAAAGGGATGGGGAAAAATAAAAGGAAAAAAATAGAATAAAAGGGAGGGGGATTGTTAGATTAGATACAGCAAATAAAATAACAAAAATAAAAGACTTAGATTAGATTAGATTAGATTAGCAAAGGGATAGGAAAAATAGTTAGATTAGAAGGGAATACGGGATAACAAAAATAAAATAGTTAGAATAAAAGGGATTGGGGAAAGAAAAAAAAAATGAACTAAAAGGAATGGGTATAGAGAAATAAATAAATAAATAAAATTGTTAGATTAGCGAGAAGGGGGAAATAAAATAAAAGAAAGAGAAAAAAATCAAAAATCACTATTTGTTCCCTTGTAACATCGCCAAAAACTTGGTGTAGATTTTATGTTTAGTTTTTAAAACCCTTTTTACTTGCAAGTGCACAAGGTTGATCATAGACTAGCAAGTATAGGGGTGTCGATTCCACAGGAAGCAATATTAATTTCTAATTTCAAATTTTCTAATTATAAAGAATAAGTTGAATAAGGAGTGTAGTTATCAATATGATTAAAGAAGCAAAAAGAAGAGTAAAAGTGTCAAGTGGAGAAAATTCATATGAGAGAATGTTCTAGAATTTCGAATTTTACCTTTGATGCAAATATTGAATTACTAATTCAAATAGGAATTTGATTTGTCTCTTGTGCAACTTAAGCTACAAGCATTAAGTTACAAATTAAAAAGATAAATTATAATTATCAAATAAAACTATTTATCTTGTGGTTTAGCATGAATTATTCTTTTAGATATAACTCATCTAATTTCTAGCATAAATTATTCAATTTTAACAATTATAATTTTAAGTCTATTTACATAATGTCATATTAGCCTATAAGGTCTGATATTCATTTGAGATAGTAAATTAAACTATTATAATCAATATGATTAAACAATAGTATTAGAATGTATAAGTAGGTTAAGATCAAGTTTACACTCAAAGTTATGCAACAAAAGAGACAAAAATTACCTCAAAGAAAATTAGCAAAAATAATATTATTATCAAGGATCCATCCTAATCCTAGAAATGAGTAGTTTAGCTGACCATAGTTAGTGAAAACACCATGACAATTGGCATATTTCACTACCTATGTCCAAACTTTTGTGTTCAATTACAAACTAACGAAGTAAAAACTCTCAAATTCGACTCACAAATAAGATGAGAAGAGAAGAGAAAAATAGCCAACAAAGCTTATTTTCTTCCAAACCCCTCAACCCAAATGGTTTTATTTTATAAAATACTCTCAACTCTCTTAAGAAAATAGACGATGGAAGGTAGAATGCTTGGATGAATGGATGAGTGTGTGTGACCCCAACCCATGACCCCTTTTTATGGTGCAAACGCAACCCCTCTTGATGCCCAAAAATTAATGAAAGTTAATTTCAATTAATTAGTGGCTGTTACAATGCATAAGAGAAGGCTAGTCTTAAGCTAACAGTTAATTTTTAATTAATTACATTTAATTAGGTTAACAATTAGCCATATGGAAAATAAGAAAAGGAGTGGGCTGTTGTCTGATGGGGTGGCTGCTAGCTGGGCCGCACGGCAGGACCAAGCCTAATGGAGAGGAAGAGAGGAAGTGAGGGAGATGGGAGATGTTCGGGATGGGCTCTATCTCGCTAGGCCATAGTGCAGGCCTGCACGCATAAGGAAAGAGAGAGTGAAAGCTGGAGAGAGAGGGAGAGTGAGGGAGATGGTGGCGCAGCGGGGCCTCGTCGCGTCTGGGCCGGGGCTGGAGAACGGACTGGCCCAAGCACTAGGGAGAGAATATGGGCCAGAAGAGGAGCTAGCAGGCTGCTGGGCTTCGAAAATCAGGCCCTAGCGGTGCTTGTGAGGAGGTGAGAGAAGAGAGGTGGATGCACGGATGGGGCCATCTGATGGGCCGCACGACAGGCCCACACGTGAAGAGGAAGAGAAAATGGGAGACATGAGAGGTTGGGCCTAGTTTTGCTGGCCTTTTTCCTTTTGGGCTCAAGCTTGGACTCGAGGATTGCATGTATGTCGAAGATCCAAGTAGAATTGAACAATTACGCTCAACTTCTTTTATTTTACTTCTACCTGAAAATCATATAAAATATGCATTATTTACTCATAAAAATATATTTTGAAGACTTAAAAGTAGGTAAAATAAAGGAGAAAATTACATATAAAATCTGAATTATCAGAGGACTTATCATAGTTGATATGACCAAGACCGATGATGCCCAAATTATTCTGGGTCTCCCTTTATTGGCTACCGCATGTTGCCATATTGATGTAAGAAAGGGGCGTATAACTTTTGAAGTGCAAGGGCGTTATGCTATGTTTTGTCATATGGAGGACAAAGTGTTACCTCATAATTCTTCTCTATTAGATGAATTACCCCCTTCCCCTAAGATTGACATGGAGGATATTTTGAATTGTGAAGATCCTCCTGACTTTGACTGGATTTGTACAGAGGACCTTGACCAAAGGTACGTTAAGGTGGAGTTTGCTGCTCCTATGTCGCCTAACATACCCAAGGTTGAGGCCCCTGCTTCTAACGAGTCTACTATGAGCAATTATCGCGGGTTTGCTCAAGCTGTTCGCTTTTTTCCCCCTATGGAAGGATTTGATGCAGATTTTGATTTGAAGGTAGATGTTAGTAGCCAGTCTGATGGGCTATGTTAGCGATTTGTCCTATATGCCGATTGTGCGTTAGGGCATAAATTAACGACAATGAAGGACCTTTAACTAGAGCTTTTAAGATGATACCTTCGATTGAAAAAATTTCATTTTGTGGTCCATGATAAAGCTAATGTCCATACACTCACTGATACGGGCTAAGCATAGAAGAAGACTTAAGCTCTTGACCTTGAACGAGCGCTTCTTAGTTGGCAAGCCAAGCCGATTTTCTTTTCTTAGCCTTGCTTTTCATTATTTTTTATAGTTTTTATTTGTGAAGAGAAAAAAAAGAAAAAACAAGAGGGAAAAAAGAGACATAAAAAAAGAGAGAAAACGGTAAGAATAGAAAAGAGGAGATAAAAAAAAAGAAGAAGAAAAATAATACAATGTTTGGCACCACGACCAGCAGCCGAGCACCGCGAGATGCCAAACCAAAAATTCAAAAAAATTACTGGTGTCAACAGACACCACGGTCGGTCTGTGGCCACTGCATGGGCCGTAGTGAGCTGCTACGGGCCATGATCAAGGGTTTTGATCACAGCGATCCCCCATTTTCCCCGCAGTTCAACTTCTTCCTCGACTACTTCTCTCTCTACCTCTCTCTTTCTCTCTCTAAACCCACCACTACTAAACCTTCAAATCCTCCCTCATTTCTTCTTATTT